>PVJA010015048.1:0-46121 GCA_004027025.1 Myocastor coypus | reverse complement strand
TAACATAAGCAAGAAAAGAATCGTATTATCATCACAGTGAGTGCAGAAAAGGCATTTGGTAAGATTCAACATCTATTCTTAGTAACAATTCTCATAAACCAAGAATAGAAGGGAGCTTCTTTGGTCAGAAAAAGAGCACCCAAGTAAGTCAATCTCTAGCATCACACTTACCACAGAAAGGCCAAGGCCTTTCCCCAACATTAGGAAGGAGACATGGCTCCTCTCTCCTGAGGATTCTTAGGTCCAGGAGCTCTGAGCCCTGGCAGTGCCGGATGAGTGCTCTCCCACAGAGCGACGTTGCCAGCTCTTCTGGGGTTGACCTTGATTTTGTCAGGTTGCCTGCATGTGGTCCGCAGGACAAGCATTCCAGGGGCTTCTGTCTTGCACAAGCGAGGGCTCCTGCCTCAGCCTCCTGAGTACTAAGATTACATGCATGTGTCATCACATCTGGCCTTCAAGAGTCTTAAAGCTACAGTAAGTCCCTAGATTCAGCCTGTTTTTTGTTTGTTTGTTTGTTTGTTTGTTTTTGGTGGAACCGGGGCTTGAACTCAGGACCTTGTACTTGCCAGGCAGGCACTTGTGCCCCTGAGCTATCTCCCCGGCCCCAGCCTGTGTTTTTCTTAAATGCTCTAAATCCATGAAATCTAGGCACTTCCGCACTTACACACTTCTTTTAATCCAGTACCATATCACTAAACCTCAAACACACTTAAACTGTGCTTGAACCCCATTGGTGGTTTTCACTTTAGCCTGCTAACAGGCAGCCAGAAGGACACTAGGTAAAAGATAACTCCAGGAAGAGACACCCCAGCTCACCCATCTGCAAGACACCCCAAGGTCTCACAAACGCCGAGCCCAGGCTGCACGGCTCTGCCACTGACTGGGCCTTCTCTGGTCCTGCCTGAGGAATTGCCCATGCCTCTCACACCCACTCTGAAGTGCTATTCTGTGATGATGGAGAACCTGGCCAGGCGAGGTGACACCCACACCTTCTTTCTTGGGGCACCTCTACAGACCCCATCAGTGACACAAGGACACAGCACACTGTGCTCATAGAGCCCAGGGAGGGAAAGGGGTTGCCTGATACCACACAGACATTGCTAGATATGGATCAAGTAACAGGGTGCTCCATTTTCAGATTTTCACCCTTCTTGATACAAGGCCTTGGGAGATGTTGCTCCTCCAGCATCCTGCCCTGAGCAGCGGATTTCAGAAACAAGGAGAGCCAGAGGCCTGGCTTGAGGAAAGCAAACCTTGCGTTCTCTCACCTCCTGCAACCCAGAGTGAGGGTCCTTCACTTCTCTAACTTCCCTGCCACTTCCCGTGTTCTTTCTGCTGGTCCCAGCTAAGCAACTGTGCCTTAGCCCTATCTTACACCTCGCACAGCTGACCAGAACTGTTCTCTGGCATTGCAGAGGCCCTGCCACCCCACACCAGCTCTGCTGGGGTGCAGTCCTGTGACCCAGGAGAACCAGAGCAACACGTTGGAAGGCCCCTAGCAGGTGGTCCTGATCCCACCTTCTAGGCCTCTGTGTGCCCTGTGCCTGGCTCTGCCCAAGCACTTTCAGTGAAGGGCCTTCTCTGTCCCAGTACCCATGTCCTGTAGAACCAGTCATCCCCAGCAGTCAGCCAGAGCTCTGGGTGCCTGTGTGTGGTCTGCAGGACAAGCATTCCAGAGGTTTCTGTCTTGCACAATCAGAGGCTGCCCACAGACCCACCCACGTAGTATAGCAGTGCTCAGAGGAGCCTCACCCTATTGGTCCCTGCTTGAAAGATAGAGAACAAAGAAACATTTGCTCAAGTACAGCCCAACACTAACAAAAATTTCTGTGGAAGTAAGATTCAGCTAGAGCACAGAACTGGAAGGCCTGGGGTCCCTGCCTGGAGTGACACACACCCCAGGGCCCAGGAGGGGCACAGGCCACCCTGGTCAGCACTTGCTCCATGTAGACCCAGGGCTGGGGGCTGCAGCTCAGAACGAGTCCCCACCAAGCGCAGGATACCCAGGTTGTGGACCCAGCACCGTCACCAGCATGCCTGGCTGGGAAGTGGCTCCCACCCTGCAGAAGAGCCTTGTGCAGGTCCCTGTGTGCAAGGAGATGCTCCTTTGTCAGGATTTAAATAGGAAATTTAGTGCCAGCCCGTGAAGGGACAAAGCCCAGACATTGCCATAGAGTCTGGAGACCTGAGCACCCAGCTGAGCTCTTGCAGAGCCAGTTTTGTTATGCTGCGGTGGTCTCTTCCCATTGCTCCTGGGTTTTTTCCAGGCATTTAATTTATTCCAGCACAAAGAGCTTCTGGGCATCATCACCCTCCTTCCTTCCTTTCATGCCTACCTCTTGGGCCTTTTATTTCTTTTCTGAAAGCAGCCATGTGTGAAATAGGACACGTGCACACCACAATGCAGTTCGGGGTCTCAGGCTCGCTTAGCAGGGGCGGTGGCGAGCTGTCATTTTCAAGCTTTTAACTGAGGAAAGGCAGGGGGTTGGACAGTCTGCTGTCACCCTCTTGTTTTATTTTTTTCTAACTTTAGTTTTTAATTAGTACGCACTTGTCGTACATATTGACCACGTCCTGCACAGGGACTTGCACCTATATGTAACAGATCTTAATCCTTTCTCCCCCACGTGCCATCCTCTCCTCCTCCCTTCTCCTCCTCCCCGTTCACACAAGCTTTGTCTCCACGCTTTTCCTCTGCCCTCTCCTTTCCTGCCTTGGCGCTCTTCCCAGTGGGGCATGTTCTTTTCTCCTCCTAGTAGTTTTCCTTCTTCAGGATCCTTATTTACTCTTCCGGTTTCTCACACAAGAGAAGCAATCTTTGCCTTCCTGGTGATCACATGTGACCAAGTGTCCCTTCGATCTTTCTCCATAGAATCAACAACTGCTTGCCCTTGCGTGTGTTGGCTGTCACCCAATTGCCATTCACCCCCAGCAGACCTGTACGTGCCTTTTCTACCAAGATTCCCAGGAGGTGGTGGTGGGAGAGAGGTCCCAGTGCGTGCGATGCTGCGACTGGGTGTGACTGGGCCTTGGAAGCGTTCGCCTCACTCCTGGCCGAGTCTAGTCAGCGCATCCTGCCCGCACAGGCCCCGGCCACCTGCCTCCTGCGCTGGAAGCACTCTCCGCTATTTTTCCTCTGCTGCCCACTCAAAACAAACAATTCTGCCAGCATCAGAGTTGGGGGTCAGTCGCATCTTCTTCTCCACAGGGGCTGAGGGAGCACAGCTTATTTTCAGCAGTGCCAGCTGTCCCTGACTAAGGCAGTGGGAAAGGGGCCCGGGGATGTCACACAAAACTCAGTCCCAAGATATCAAGAAAGAGGGGGTGTCTATTTCCATTTTTTTTAGAACAAGGATTTGATTTTTAGAAATGACACGACAGCATTAACTCTTAGGTGGGAAAATGAAAGCTAGAAAGTGCTTGGTGTTGAGGCACCAGCTGCCAGACTTCCCAGGAGGCACTGCTTTCTGTTCTTTTTTTTTTTTTTTTTTTGTATTTTAGGGAAGGGTTTACAGGATGTTGAGGGTCTCACTACTAGATTGGAGTTGAAGTGATCTGCCTGCTTACAGCCTCCCAAGAGCTGGGATTACAGGCATGCGCCACCACGACCAATCTCAATTACTGTCGCAGTGTGCCCTGGGGGCAAGGCCAGCGTGGCAGGCCCAGGAGATGGAACCCCAGGCTCTTGCGCCTGCTTGCAGGTGCTTTAATCTGCTGAGCTATTTGGTCAGCCCACCCTTTCAGTGTTGAGTCTCCCTCACCAAAGTCTACATTTTCAAATGTTTTCAGACTTTAGCAACACACTTCCTCTGGCTGGGACATCTTGCTAAACGGAACCACTTAGACACAGAAAGATAAATGCCACGCGTTCCCCTTTAGGTGTCACAGCTCTGGTTGATCTGATAGAAGCAGGGAACAGATGAATTGGCACCAGGGCCGGGGTGGAGGGGGTGAGCAGGGGGTCAGGGTACAGCCAGACAGGGGTGACTTCTACCGTTCTCTGTGACACTGGATAACTGGGGCACAGGCGACCAGCTAGATACAAAGGAGCCAGCAGAGTAGGTCTTGATGTTCTTAGCACTAAGGAATGGCAGACGTCTGAGCCTCTGGGTGTGGCGGTGACAACCCTGCTCGGATCGCTGCTTATGTACTGCAGTGCCCCACAGGGCCCTCAAACTGGTATAATTCTAATGTATCAATTTAAAAATAACATACTTGTTTTTGCAGTCCTGGGGATGGAGCCCAGCATCTTGTGCATGCTAGGCAAGTGCTCTGCCAGTGAGCTCATCCTGGCTCATTTTAAAATTTCATTTTGAGTCAAAGTCTGGCTAAGTTGCCCAGGCTGGTCTCCAACTTGTAACCTTAGCCTCTCAAGTAGCTGGGCCTATGGGTGCAGAGCATCATAGCCAGCTAGAATTATAATACTACAAATGTTTAAAAGTTGAACAAGCAAGAAAAAAAAGTGAACAAAGAATGAAAGAAAAGACACTTCTGGTCTGAAGCCAAGCTTTTCCTTCCCCCTCTCATGACCAGCAAAGGCACTGGTAGTAGTAACCCAGACCTCGTGACCGCAGTTCCCATTCTAAGTGACCCCTGCATAGCAGCTTGTCCACCCACCCTGACAGCAGCAGGGGCTGATACTGCTATGTCTCCATCTTGCACACCAGGGACCTGTGGTTCAAAGTGGCTGTGTGTCACTTGCTCAGCTGGGACCAGGGCCCTGTGCAGTGTCTGGCTCTGTGCTATGCCACCATTGCTCCTAGAATCCTCAGGGCAGAAACTGGGCTCTTTGTCACCTCCACTTCCTAGCTCCATCAGGTCAATTTCTCAGGGGTCCCAGCTCTCCCTGCGACTCCTGCATGTGTGCAGCTGAAGCCTTGGGCTGCTCTGATCCAGCCTGGGCCCCTCCGGCACCAGGGTCTGTGTAGCCTAAGAGCCCAGGCCTCTGGCCCTCCCTACCTAGCCTTGCTTCCCATGTGCAGAGCACCCCTTGCTTGTCTTCCTGCTCTCTGTCCCCTGCTGCATGGCTCTCCTGACCCAGCTCCCCCGTGTGTCCCTCTGCACCCAGGGTGGCCCAGTTCCCTCTCCTGCAATGTCACCTGCCTGCCGCTGGTGGCTGATGGGCCGGCATTCACTCATAGGTGCTGTACCTACTCTTTATTCGCTTACTATTTATCTATGTACTGCAGTGGATATTTAAAAGGAAAGCTGCGATTGAGTGGTGACCCCTGAGGAAGTCTGGCAAGGGTAGAGAGAACTCCAAGGCCTCGGGCCAATAGGGGGCGCAGGCGGTGTACTAGCGCTCCTCTCGCTGTCGTCTGCCAGGTAGGCTATTGCTTTTGGGACCGTTCGCCCTGGAGAATGTCCTGCAGGCTGCTCTGCCAGCTGAACAGAGCCCCGCACAACCGGCAGTATCGACCTTCTGCACAGCCAGCTGCACCAGCTCTAGGACCCTAAGCTTCTGTCCACTGCTACTCTGTGGCTTCTCACGCACACCCGGGGCCCCAGTTCCTTATAGCTAATAGCAGGGGCACTTGCTGTACTTCCTGGCTTTGTTTTACTCTTTTAAGTACTAGGAATTGAATGATGCTCTCCTCCGTGGAGCTGCATCCCCAGACTGCTTTTCTTTTTATTTCAAGACAGAGGCTTGCTAAGACAGGCTGGCCTTGAGCTTGTGATCCTCCTGCCGCCGCCTTTCAAGTAGCCAAGATTACAGGTTTGTGCTAGCATACTTGTCAAAAAGAGGCTCTTTATAAGAGTACATTTCTGTTCCTGGGACCATTCTTCTCCCTCATAATCATGGCCAAGCCCACAAATGGCTGCATGTCCCACTCCTGTAGGAGAGGTGTAGGAGCTCCTGAGTGACAGTGGGCAGTGGGCAGTCATGTTCCCTGGCTGTCACAGAGACCTGCAGTCTGAGTGCCTTCCAGGGAGGCTTCTGAGGACACAGGGGTGCTCTGTGTGCAAAGCCAAAGTCATTTCTGCGTCTCCAGTGCATGGATCTTGCTCTGTGACTGAGCAGCCCTCTTTTCTGCCTCCCCTCAGCCTAGGCCACGCTAAGCTGGGCCTCAACTCCCACCTTTCTGGAAGCCGCGTCTTTCCCACCGCCCTGCTCCTCCTAGCGGGTGGACAGCCCCAGCCCAAGTGAGTGCCCCCTGCTCGGTGACGCCCAGTGGGCAGGCGCGGGTCCTGCCCTGAGGGGCGGCTTCCTGGGGCCAACTGGAAGCTGCTGGCTGCCAGCTGTGATTATTCTACACTGCCGTTTGTCTGTGGTTGTAATTATCCTACCAAAGGCGAGACAGCCCTCACCGCTCTGTAATTTTTGTTGTAACTGCGACCCATGCTGCCCTGCACCGTGTCTGCCCGTGCATCCATGGCGCTGTGCCCAGGACACGGTCGATGCGTGGCACCTGGAAGAGGTGCTAGGCAACTTTTCCCCTCTCTGCTCACTCTCCCTGAATCATTCGGATAGCGCCAGCAGAGGTGCTCAGAAGGTCAGCTAAGGTGTGGAAAGAGCCTGCTAATTATCCTCCAGTCCAGGACCCACCGGTCCAGGTGGGTTTGCACTCTGGAGCTCAGGCTTGGACCAGTGGGGAGTGGGCTCTGCCCACAGTCAACTTTCTCTGTGGCCCGCTCTAGTGTGAGAATCATAGCTGCCTTCTTAAAAGCTTCCGGCGATCCCTCTTGCCCAGCTTTGCAGGGTCCTCTCTGCATAGGCCCGCTCTTGGGGCGGGGAGGGGATCCTTGTCCAGGGACCCCCAGGACTGCTGCTCAGAGCCCTGCAGCCCTTGCCCCAGCCTGGCCTGACCTCTTCCAGGACACACCAGCCCAGCTCTCACTGTCCCCTGGATAGCCTGGACTTGGTGCCTCTGGGCTGTGCCCAGCTGCCAGTGATGCCCTGCTTCTAGCTGAGCAATGCCCCAACCACACCCCAGTAGAGCTGCCTGGCTCCTGCAACCTGCTCCTGCAGGAAAAGCAGTCCTCAGCTACAGGACAGGCCAGTGCAGCCCAGTGATTTTTCCACTGAACCCAAGGACTCACTGGAAAGGAGGAGGCAGCAAGGTGAGCAGGGGCATGGATGGAGCACAGTGCCAGCACTGTATCTGCCGCGCAGCCCACAGTGTCTCCCCCACCCCCTGCACCCACCCAGCATGCAGCAGCTTGCAGACAGGAGTAGCCAAGTCCTTGGGCAGGAGGGCAGGAGGGCAGGAGAGTAGCATGTAAGAGGGCAGCAGGAGGGCAGCACGTGGCTGTTGGTGCATGCAGTTTTGCCTGCCCCAGGTGCAACTGTAGACATGAGAAACGAGGCAGCTGCTTAGATAGAATACCCATTTTTCCTCTTTTCCCATTGGCTCCTTTTTCGCCTTTTGGGCCCGGGGGTCCAGGCTGTCCATCGGATCCGTTGTGTCCAGGTGACCCACCAACTCCTGGAGGTCCTGAGTCAAGACATGGAAACAGGAACTTAGAAGCTACACTGAAATTGTGACAGTTCCTGCAGGCAAGGGATGAGTGCTACAGCCATTCCTTCTCTATCTGAAGTGATGACAACTGGAGAGACAGGATTCTTCTGGGTGACAAGGACATGGAGAAGGAAGGGGAGTAACCAGTTGCTCACACTCCCCTTTCTTCCCCAACTTTGCTCCCACTGGGGGATCCTGGGGGACCAGCCCACACCCATCTTCCCTGCCAGCAAAGACAGGCCAGAGAACCTACCTGGTGGGCCAGGTGGTCCTAGAACAGAAAAGAAAATTGGACGGTCAACTGCAGGTGGCAGGAAAACAACAGAACCACACCCCCCAGCACCCTAGAAACCCACCCACATCTTGTAGTTAGAGCTGATTGCATTTGCCCTTCAGAACAAATCAATAGACTCATTTGCTAATCACACTGCTTTTGCTTAAGTGTCAATGGATCAAGAAACAGTTCATTTTCTTGTGGGTTTTTGTCTCTATAGACCACATGTGGCAATTAGCAACATTGGGGTGTGCAGGCCTCTCCAGATTCAAGCCTGTGATCGTTCTCAAGTCAGCACTAAGGAAGTACTTACTATACACACAAAACTCTCATATTGGTGTGTGTGTGTGTGTGTGTGTGTGTGTGCAGTGGCTGTCTGAAGAGCTCCCATCTATGTGGGAAGGAGGACTCTTCGGAACCTCAGGGCAATACAGGGGGCCAGGAAGTAACCCCAGAGGGCTCCTAGGGGAGTGTGGACATACAGCTGTCTGAGAAGGCTTCCAGGAAGGGAAGTCCTGAAGTGCAGCCATGAAGAAACAGTGGGCCTAAGTACTGCCTGGAGGGCTGGCAGACACGGCAGGGACTGGTGGACACACCACAGGGGAGAACCTGCAAGGTTCAGGGCAGGAGATGGGAGGACTGGCCAAACCAGAGAGGGCAGACTTGAGCCTGATCTGCGCCTTGGGCAGGCACAGAGGACGCAAGCCTCTGAAGACACACCAAGAGGTGTGCACTACATAGGAGAGACAGCAGGGGGCGCTGAGAGCGTGGAAGCCAGGGAGATACTGGGAAATGAGTGTGGCTGGAAACTGAATAGAGCTAAGTGGGCTGAGATGAAAAAGACAGAGGAAATATCCAGATCCTTGTTGTTAGAACCAAAGCTGAGGCTGTGGGTAAAGTTGCAGAGAAAGCTAGGAGTTCCTGGATGCCCATGCCTGATTAGTTGAGAGCCTCTTGGATATTTGGGGGCCCGGGATACAGATGACAGAGGCTAGGGACAGGAGGGGCACTCAGAGACCAGGTGTGTGAAGGTCTGTGCTCAAGATGTGCAGTTCTACTCCTGTCAACGTGATCATTTGGTCAGTGCAGCCTGTGGCTACAGGCCGCTGCCAGCAGAGGGCGCACACAAACACCGGGAAGGGAGTGAGATGGACCCGCCAGAGGTCAGGAGAAGGGCTCAGAAGCGCTTGTCACGTGAGGCCAAACTGAGTGTGCAACATAGGTTCAGGAGACCCTGAGAGGCGTGGTGACTCTGCCTCCTGGAGCTGTGCCCTGGGGACCTGCTTGTCCTGACCAACATCTCCAGATGGTAACCCTGGTCACAGCTGTTATGATGTGGGCCCATCACTGTGGCACTTGTCAACATGCAGCAGCCATGTCCCCTCCAGGGGTCTTCACTCAGCGTGAGTGTTGAGCGAGGCCCAGGAACCTGTATTTTACCAAAGACCACAGCTGGCTGGGATGTAGTGCTCAGGGCCCCTGGGAACAAGCCACACTCAGCTTGCCCTTGAAGGGCTGGCATGTGGGGTCCCTGGTGAGTGAGACATTGCAGTCCGGGGGTCTCCCTGTCTTCCTGTGGGACACACACCCCTGGAATTCAGATGACAGAGCCCCAGACGACAGCAGCCATCTCTGACCAGGCACCTGGGGTGTGGTCTATGGTGTGGTCACCCAGCCTCATAGAGAGGAAAGGAGAATCCCCAGGGACTTCTAATCCCCTCCACAGCCTCTCCTCACCCTGGAGTGGGGGTGAAATGGGAGTCCCCTGAGCTAAGGCACCTGCTCAGCACAGCAACGGCCACCACGGCGGCAGCTCTGCCTCTCCAGACGACCTGCTACCTGCAGTGACACAGAGGCCCAGGAAAATCAAACTGAACCCACAGGAAAGTGTTTCAAGGTGAGGCCGGGCCTGCTGCTCTAGAAGGAGCTCCTGCGAATGCAGTGCCCCAACCGACACGTCAGGCCGGGAACTTCTCTCCCTCCCTGCCTCCTGTACTTGTCCCTGCGGTGCAGGCTTCTTGCTAGCCACAGCGTCAAGGCTAGGCAGGAGCGGAGCAAAGGGTTTGTGGGCCCTTTCCCATGAGAGCCTACTGCTTGGCTGTCTTCAGGGATGGTCTGAGAGGCCCAAGGCTCAGGCCTGGGCTGAATTCACAGCTGAAGCAAAGGCCATGTTACTCAGGACATCCAGCTAGGCAAGAAGAGCAGCAGCTCTGCTAGCAGTTGAGTATAGCCTGTTCTTCCAGTCACCAAGGCTACACTGGCTGAGCCCTCTGAAGCTACCTCAGCCAGACTCTGGGCTAAGTGCTCAGGCACCAATGAGAAAAGAATCTCCTCTCACATGTCCCCATTAAACGGCAGCTTCAGCTCTTTCTCATTTAGCGGGTGCATGGCCACTCTGGGCCGCGCCTTGGGATTCTTTTAAGGTACAGTAGGAGTGGCCAGTAGGTTTCAAGTGCCAGCCCAATCATGGAAGCAGTGGCTTTCTGGAATTCCAGGGAAGTGACCTGAGGCCATGCAGAGCACCACAGGGATATGACACAGGCGTTTGCTTGGGTAGAGTGCCCTCTCTGCTGCAAGGAGAACAGGCACTGTGGACTTGATGTGTCTCTGCCCAACAAGCTGTTTAGGACCATGACGAGTCTGACTAAGCAGGGAGGCCACGGTAAGAGAAGCACCATCTAGAACTCTGCCTTCTGCAAGCCAAGACACGGTTCTGGGGTTCCAAGGAGTAAAGAAAATGTGGGTCCAGGAGTAAAAGATGCACCCGGAAAAGCATCTGCCATGTGCTGTGTGAGAGACTGCCCCAACCACTCTAGCTGAGCAGTGCCAGGCTGCACAAGGCCACAGACTAGGGTTCCAGCTCACAGCTGGGTGAGGTCCATGAGAGCACGCATCTGCCGCTTGCGGTGTGGGTCGGACCCAGGGCCTGGTGCGCGACACGCCGGCGCTCTGCTGCTGAGCCACACCCCTGCTGCCTGCTTTAGAGGTGAATCTAGTGTGAGGCCAGGTCTTGCCCAGGACCCGAGTCCTGGCCATATCCCAGAGGCCCCTCGCTGGCATCTTCTTGGGCTGGTAGACCAGCTCTGCCTGCTGCCAGACTCTCTCCAAGGTGGGACTGGGGTCCCATTGTTCAGTCACTCGCCTAGGCAGGACATTCTGCCCCAAGGCAGCTTCTTGCTCCACAACTTGCATTTTCCAGGCCTGGAAGCTGAAGAGCTTTCTGTGTAAATGGAGCCCCAATTTCAAGCTGGCTTGGATGGAGAAAACCCTGGCCTCTGAGAAGCATTTGGCGTGCTCCATAGTCCCAGCAGGGATGCCATCCCTGCCATCCCTGCCATCTCTGCCCTCCTCCTCCCACCAGTGCCTGAGTGGTCACCATAGCTGCGCCTTGCACATTCACCATGCAGCCTGGCTCTTGGGCCTCTGCTATGACAGCTAGGAGGAAGAGGCTCCCCATGGGCTCTCAGCCAGCTATTGGGCCCATATCTCCATTCCCTGAGGATTTCTCTAGCACCCATTACCGCCTCGAGATGCGATGCGCTTGGAAAAGGGACTTCACAGATGAAGGAAGGTGCTCAAGCCACAAGAGTTTCTGAACAAAGGAGCTGGCTGTTTCAAAGGTGTTGAATTCTCAGTGAGAGCCACAGAGTGCCCTGAGTAACTCAATTAGCATTTCCCAAGGGGCTGCAGGGTTACAGCTCTTCTCTGGGGAAAGTGGGGCTTTGGGGGCGGGGAGAGCAGGGTACTCCAAGGGAAGCTCCTCTCCTCCCCTGCTCATGCCCAGATCCAGGTTTACCCCTGCAGGAAACCCTGGGCACTCCCTATGCTCAGCAGGCCTGATGGGTAACAAGGGGAAGTGAAACAGACACTACAGATGACTAGGCCTGGAGAGAGCAAGGCTTCTCTCACGGGAGCTGTGGTCCAACCTCCCTGGAGCCTGGGCCATGCATGTGTGAGCCCAGCGGCAGCTTCAGCTGGTTCCCAAGCCTTGTGGTCATCTTCCTAAGCCCTGGCCTGTGCATCATCCCCATTTCCTTGGAATACTGCCATGGGTGGGAGGGGGGCGAGGGGGTGGGGGGGAGCTGATGGCTGGACGCTGGCTGCACAGCCTGCACTCGGTGCTTGGTCTTTGCAGAGCCTCTCATGGCCTGGGGCAATGATGCCGACTGCTCTGTGGCCTGTTTTCCCTATCCTCACCTCTGAAGGCAAGGTCACAGGACGTTTCTTCAGGCAACCTAGGGTTGGAAAATCCTTTCAGAAGTGTGTCTAATTCCAGCCCTTCTCTGTCCTAAGGGTTGTGCACCTCTGGCCAGTTTCTTTCTTCTTTTTCACACATCAGGAACTTACAGTGGAGCACCAGGCCTACCTTACCCAGGGCACGTACAGCTTAGAAGAGTGCAGAAAAGAATGCCTTGGCTACTTGGAAGTTTCTTTCCAGAACTTGTCCACGCCATGCACAGGATGAGGGGCGATATTTATATCCCATGGCAGAGCTCTGCTCATGTCAGAGAACTCCACCACCATGTAGTAAGGTCTTTGCCCTTCTAGAACTAATAGGCATAAGGAAAACATCTCTGGCTATGGCTCAAGGTGCCACCAGTTTCTCGTTACCCAAGGCCTGATTATTTTCCATGGTTCTATTTCTATGGCAATACCAAAAAACATTGTTATTTTCATAATTATATTACAACCGGTTCTTCGCCTATGAAAGCCATCTGGTGTAAGTCAGCCAACATGCATGTGTATAAGGACAAGTGTTCCTAGGTGCCTGTTCTGTGCGCGCCTAGGGTGGCATGTGTGTGGGTGGTGTGGGTGGTTCTGGGGGTGGTCACTAGCCTACCTGTGAGGCAGAGGCCTTTGGTGCTGTTGCACAGGTCCAGCATCACTCGGATCTGTGGAGAGAGGGAGGTCAGTAGCACCCCTAGACCCACCCTTGTTCAAGGGAGCAAGAAGAAACCATAGACTCACCTCATGCCCTCCAGGGAATGTTTCAAATCTGAAGGAGACAGTTAAACCTGAAAAGAACCCTTAACACACCCGTGGACTTGACAGGAAGGTGGAGACTGGGGAAAGAGTCAGGAATCCTCTTGCCAAGGGCTGGCACAGTGGTTGGAAGCAAGCACTTAGTGACTGAGGGGCTTCGCTGGCTGGTGTTCTGCTTTCCTCTTCTGAAAGGCAAATATGACACTGACAACCACAAGGGCTGGGCTAGCTCAGCCTCCTGGCATTCAGAAAGGGACCTAAGGTGCCAGTGATCCTCATGCCCGACGGACACTGCCTGCTCCCCAGTGGGTGCTGAGATACGTGCTAGCAGAGGGCAGGGTGGAAGGGAGCATGCGAATCCTTTATTCTATTTGAAAGCTTCAAGCTATCCTCCGATTACTCTTTACATGAAACTGTTTATAGCAGAATATCTGATGGAGGGGGAAAGTGGTTTTGTGGTTTACTCCAAGAGCCCCATGGCTGGTTCCCACAGCCTAGATTGCTGCTTGGAGCCACACTGGACCGTGTCCTCTCCACAGACTGGTCTCTAAGGTCTAAGGTCTGAAGAAGTGCTGGAGATAAATGATAAAACAAGAAGCACAGGTAGTGCATTGCCTTTCTGTCAGACAGCAGTGCACAGACAAATGCTGGGTTTGAAATTCTCTTTGTCTTGGCTTTCCGGGACACTTTCAGACAGAACGAAAATCCTCAAGAGAGGAGGAATGGAGGGCGGGGTTGGAAGACAGCAGGACTAAGCATGCTATTTCCTTTATTTTATTCAAAGATTTCACTAAATTCTTTTTCAGAAGAACCTGTTCTGAGTAGAAGACAAAGGTGATTTTGTGTTTACCTAAGTGTTTTCCATCGTCAAGGTGAGCCAGAGGAAAAGCCGTCCTGTATTCGTTCCTTCTCTGGTAAGCCAACACATATTTGCTGACTGCTTTAGGGGAACTACATTACACACATGGATAAGGTGTGCACTGCATTGTGTAATATGTGTGTGAGCCTGGAGGTGGATAATGTGAGAAACACATGTAGGGGCCCCTCTGCACCCAGGTTCCACAGCCACAGAGCCAGTCAATGGCAGACAGCAGCAGAGTGAGTGCATCTGTCCTGAACATGCACACTTTTCTGGCCATTGTCCGCCAAAGCATGCAGTGTGATGATCACTGGCAGCACTGACTGAGTGAAGGAGGATGAGCATAGGTCATGTGACCATGCCGCATGGTTTTATACAAGAGGCCTGCGTACCTGAGGGGGTCAGAAGCAGTCCTCCCTGGATACTGTGGCATGCTGTGTACCCTCCTGGCTTAAAGGCCGGAGGCTCACCAGCATCCTGGGGCCCCCTGCCACCCCCCAGAGTACTGTTCTCCCCCAGCAAAGCAGGCTTAGGCTTAGAGATGCTCGCTCCAGGTGCCCCATTTCAGGCCTGCTGTCCTCTCTCCAGTTTGGCTCTGATGATGATCTTAGTGTAACTAGACCAAAAAAAAAAAAAAAAAAAAAAAAAAAAGATTTGCTGTTTTTAGTCATTTTCATAAATGAGCATAATCAGGTGCAATATGGGCAAAATTTATTGTCTTAAAGAAGGTCTAATTGCCCATTGAGAGGACCAGAAAAGATTTCACAATGCTTCATTTGTTGCCTGGGGGATCACGGCAGGAGGGTTAATTTGAAACAAGCTGCATCAATAGGGAAAATCAGCCTTTTTATCTGGTGCATCCCTAGCCGGGGACTGGAAGAGCTAAATACTGTGAAGAAGTTTTCATTTCCCAACCTTCGGACTTCATCCATACACGGTCATTTTAGATATTTATTACTTAGTTATTTGAATCTTTGCTTAGGAATATTTTTGAAACTTAAGACTATAGAAGGTCACATTAAAGTGAAACATGTGGTATGAGAATTCATGACTATAAGAAATCCAGAAACTTCTTTTCTTATTTGAAAGAAGCCAGGCATGATGATGGTCCATGCCTGTAACTGTAGCACTCAGGAGGCTGAGGCAGGCAGAGGGTGAGGTGGAGACCATGGCTGCATAGCCAGACCATGTCTCAAGAGAACCAAAGATATTTAACTTGGCTGAAGCTAAAAATATTCATAATTGAAAGACACAACATCTAGATCATCAAGTTAAAGAGACATGTTTGTGGCCTCAAGTCAGCTTCCCCCCCACCAAGGAGCCACATCCCCTCCTGTCACCCCTGACTTCTTGCCTTAGTACCTCACACTTACTAGTGTCTGATGGCAGCTTGTTCAAGCCTGCGTCTCTTTATTGCCTGCCCACTTCCTATGGGGAGAACTACTTGGGTGGTGGCAGGGGCCACTGACCTGGATCTCTGACACGAGAATGTGGTGGTGCTGGGCATAGCATGGGGCACTGGACAGGAAAGTGTCCGAGGCTGAAGTGGGAGGTCCTTCCCACCTCACTGCTTCTGCATGGAGGACATGTGTGGTGGGAGCAACTGTCACCCCAAGGGTAGAGTAGAGAATGTACCCACAAATCCCAGGCTAACTGACAGGCCACAGGGTAGCAGAAGAGGTGGTTTCCTCCCCAGAAGATACACATCCCTCTCACCTCGTTTCATCTCAAGGGAGACTGGTGCAGCAGTGGACAGGGACACACCACGCTGTGGGGGACGTGAGACAACCCAAGAAGCAAGGTTTCCCTGACCTGCTTTCAGCCTCCCAGTCCTCCCTCTTTCTCCTGCAAAGACTGCCCCAGGAATTAGACTTTCTCTCCCCTCTGACTGGTCATAGAACTCCTTTTCCTCAAAGCAGACCATAAAGTCCAAACATACTGCTTGAACTCTCCCTGTCTTTCTATCTTGGAGCTTGGATCCAGTCCTTTGAACTATTTCATGGAGAACAGCCTGTAAGATCCTCTGTTCACAAGGGACCCCACCCTACTTCCAGGCTTTCCAGCAAAGGTAGGAAGACTCGAGCACCTGGTGCTGCCGGCACCCCTCAGGCTGGCTCATGGCCTTTCGCCCAGTCCTACTCCCACTTGCCTGGTGCTGCACTAACCCAACACATGAGTGGGTAGGCACCCTGGCCTTTAAACAGTAATGAAGCAAATTTCCTGTGCTTTTCTCCTGACGGCCTATAGGTAGGAGCTACCCTTAGCCCAAAGAAGTCCTGCTCATAGCCTGACCATAGCTCTGTTTTTCTTTTCGTAAGGAGAACTGGTATCACTGGATCAGCAGAATTAATGGCAATCCCGGCAAAGGAAGGGGCCCAGGGGAAAAGCAGTAGACTTCGGGCTCGGCTAGCATCAGCCTTGAGCTGGCTGCCTTTCAGACTACCTAGAGAGGAGACACAGGTGGGCTGTATCTATCAGCTGAACAATGCTCTGAGTTAGGAACCTCACGCATGGGAAGAGCATGTGCAGGTGTCAGGACCAGAAGATTTTGCAATACACGGGCAGCAACAGGCAAAGGCCCTCAATGTCCATCTGTGAGAGGTGTGTTAAAAAGTTTATCAGGATGAGGCAAATGTGCCTGTGGGTGAAAAGTCAGCCCCTGCCTGCTGGGAAGTGATGGAAGCGCAGTGTGGCCCAAGACAGATGCAGAACACAGCTTATGGCTTGAAAATGAAACACCAAACGTGTTCGCACAGCTTGCATAGCTCAGAGGAAACATGGGAGGGGCCTCAGCCGAGCAGTGATGTGCTGCCTCCCCCCATAGACCAGCGCTACCTGGACTTCCTTCCATCTTAGCAGCACTTATGTGTCCAATTCTTTCTTCTTTACCTATGTATTTATTTATATATTGCAAAGGAATATTTTTCAATATTTCATTTGTATAGTTTTAAAAAGTGGAAGTGATAGGTACAATGAACCGGAAGGGTTCTCCAGTCCAGCGATTGTCAAGTTGTGTAAAAGCCTTGGGCTGTTTTTTCCTCCTCTCAAGTAAATTCCCAAACCCCAGAGTACAAAACAAACAAAACTGAAGCCATCCTGGATGAAGAGTGGCAGGGACTGGCCCTGTTTAATCATCTGTGAGCGAGAGGGTTGGGCTGCCAGAGGCTCGCAGCTGCTCCTACCCAGGCTGTGGCTGGCTTTGGGGTGTGTGGTGTGCATTCTGAGGCCCCAGCTACCTGAGGAAAGCACTGGTGAGGAAGGAGGTGGAGGGCTGGCCAGGGCAGCCAGCCACCCGCAGAGCTACTTGCTGGGCTTTCTCTTGCTGCAACCTCAGTGTATTGCTTTACTTAAAAGGCGGGCTTGTCTCAGCTTACTTTATACCTGTACAGAACGTCAGATCTTATAAATAAAGCTGCAGTGGAAAAGATGGCAATTTCTGAGCAAGGCCAGGAAGCTCAGCGGGGCGGAGCCTCTCTGCACAGTAGGGAGCATGCAAAGCTGCCTTGCTGCCCTGAGCTGGCTGCTGCCCTTTGACTTCCTTCCTGACATCCCTTGCTCTCAGGATTCATTCAGGAAGAAGCAAGGAAGCAAGCCTGCCAATCTCACCAGCTGAGCATGCTGCAAGGGGCAGGCCAGAGTTTCCCTCATGCCCCAAGCACTGCCCCAGTGCTGACTGGAGCACTGTTTAAATGTGAAGTCACCTTCCAGATCGGGCCTGTTTGGTAACTTAAATCCCAGCCCTGCTAGACAGTCAAGAATGCTCCTCATAATGTGCCTTTATTATGTAAGCTGATACCCGCATGTGCATGCAAGTAATCCTGCTAGACAAACTTGCTCCCTGGGGGGTTGGAGCAAGTCTAAAACTAAAGTTCCCCTGCCTTGGACTCACCCCTGAGAAAAGCAGGAATTTGTACCCTGATCAAGACATGCTGAAGGTAATCCACGCACTGCAGGGGTAAGGTGGAGTTGTCTCTGTTTGAAAAAAGCAAGCAAGCAAGCCCCAGCACAGACATCCCAGGGCCCCTCTCACAGCCAAACCTCAGCCTGTCTGGTTTCTTCTCCCTGACCATCAAAATGGAATGGAGTGGAATAAAACAAAATACGAAGTAAATTTTGTGTTCTTGTGAGCAAGCTTCGACGAGCTCAAGCTCAGTCAGCTTTACTAGTGTTTGCCTCAACAAAGGACATGACAGCTGTTATGGCTTGCATCTAGATGTCCTGCCAAAGTGTTGTGAGGTCAAAGGGCTTTTTCATAGGTGGCTGAGTCTAGCATGTGTAAAGCTTCAATTAAGGGGGTGTGATTATGGAATTATCCCATTGGTTTGGGACAGTTCTGGCTAGGGTTAAGGGCATTATTGCTATACCTGCCCTCTGGTGGGTCACCGACATGCAGTATAAGGGACAGAAAGAGGCATGTCTTCTCCTCCTCATTGCTTTGGCTATATTGTGGGCACTAAGCATGTTCTCTGTGATGCTCCTCATCCGCACTATTTTGCCCTGGAGCCAGCCGATTATGGACTGAAGCCTGTATAAACTGTGAGCTAAATAAACCTTTCCCCCTTTAACTTTAGATGTGGGGTATTCTGTCTTAGCAACAAGAAAAATAACCAAGACATAGCCAGTCCTAAAAGAGGTCAAGATACTTCTTTTGGTCCTATATAAACTGTGGTAATTGCTGCACAATTAAGACTTTGTGCCAAGTTTGGGCTCAGGTCCCTCAGCTTGTGTGCAGACTCCTTCCGAGTGGAAAATGTACTCCCAAGGTTTTATTTTGTTCTTGTTTCTGAACTTTTGTTTGTTTATTTATGTATTTTTATGGCCGGCTCAGCCTGCCCTGAGGGCAGGGCTGGCGCAGCATGTGGTGCCGGGGATCGAACCGCGATCCCTGCAGCCGCCTAAGCTTTCCTAAGCAGGCGCTTTAGACCACTAAGCCATCCTGCCAGGCCCCCCTCCCAAGGTTTTAATGTGACCTGTTTTGAACCCTGGCACCATGCATGGAGGAGCTGCCAGGTCCTTGCTGGTGCTACCTGTGGGGACAGTGGTGTCCCTGCCTTCCATACACACTGGCTTCTCCTGCAGGCTCCTCCTGGTAGGGACAGGTCCATCCCATCTGTCCCTTTCTCTCACCTGCATGTTTTCCTGGTGCTAGAATGGCACTGAGCATGTGCTAGGCACTTAATAAATACTTCGGAATTGGTAACCTGTCCCCATAGCCAGGACTTCACTCCTCAGCCAGCAGTACTGCTTTTCTCTGATCAGCAATGACATCATTTATAGTGTCGGGGCTCAGAAACCATACCCAAAGTTTGGGGCTGTGGTGCGCTGTACACCTCCAGATTAAAAGCACTGGGAAGATCTTAGCAGCTGCCTGACAGCCAGTTTTCTTCCCCTCAAGCTCAGGGCAGGCTCCTGGTGGGGCTCACTTGTTTCTCTGGGGATGTTCTTTCCTAAAGAAGTGTGATTGTCTTAAACTCCCTCCTCAGGAATCTCCTTAAATCACCAGGAAAGATTAGCCACCAGGTAGAGTTGAAAAATCAGCGCCATAGACATAGGCTTTGAAAACTATTCTTGTGGGCCCCCAAAGACTTCAACATAAGATGACCTCTGTTTATTCCCATAAACTGTTGCCCCCTTTTCTCCAGGCTGTAGGACCCTATTTCTTTCCATGGTTCAAAATGTTACTTCAGTTTCAACCATGTGACCCTTCCTTTGGATTTCATTCATATTTTATGTGATTCCTGTGTTAACCCATGTAAAAACAAACAAACAACCCCTCCATACCTTTCTTCTATTAAACTGTCTCTGGTCAACTTGCTAAAGCAGACTAAACTTGAAGCTTCAGTGGGGAAGTCTGTACTACTCTATGGTAGAAGCAGACAGTCCACGATGTGGCTGGTGTTCCTCACTGTGCCTATTTGTCTAAGGTACTATCATCTTCTCAGACAACACAACAGTCCCTAGTAAACAGGGCCCTGAAGATGCTAGAGTTATGGAGACTGCCTGAGACACGCAAAACCAGAAAACATGGATGTGCCTCAGTCCACACAAACTTCAGACTCCATTGAGTCAGAGTGTCTGTGTGAAGTTTGCAGCCAGGTCAGGCTGGGTTGGTCAGGCAGAAGCAGATGAGGGCGTGCAAAGAAGGCTAACGGTGCCATGGGAAAGCACAGCGCTGGCCAGCATTTCCTGTGATTAAGTGGGTCAGAGCAGGACAGGAGGCCGCAGCCCAAGGATTGGGACCTACCTCTCTCAGCTCTCTGCTTTGCTGACCAGGGTCTAGAGGCTGCCTCTGCCCTCTGGCAGCCCTGTTCACTGCCTTAGTCACTGCCTGTATTCTCTAGAAAATGTTGGACAAATGACTAACAAGCATTAGCTTGAAGGCCACCCAGAAGAAGCACTGGCTAGCTCTCCTTCATGCAAGAAGTCCAGGCTTGGCTAAGGGCTCTGCCACCATCTCGGCTGGAGGGCTGGTAGCAAACATCTGCATGCCAATATTGCTGGAAAAATCCCTCAGCCAAATGGGGCCTCTGGAAACACCCACATACCATCAACAGTGAGGATGTGCAGCAGGAGGTGGTGAGGCTCTGGAGGGGACTTTCTTCCAACAGGTACCTTTGAGGCCTTCTTTGGGGTCTGACCTTGGGCAAAAGAAGGGCTGGGAAAGCTTGACTGGCTCAACAGGTGGTCTGATGGTGCCTTCCTACTAACTATATTGGGAGGCTGAGGCAGGAGGCTCAAACCTTGAGTCTACTCTAGGCAACTTAGTAGCACAGGGTGACCCTATCTCAAAATAACAAATAGGGCTGGGGATGTAACTCAGCATAAAGGGTCTGGGTTTAATCCCCAGTATCAGAAAGACAAAAAAACAAGCAAAAAACCCCAAAACTTGGTATGTTTGTACTGGTGTTCTAAAGGCATTGAATTGTATATAAATCAGCTTTTTCTGCTTTATGAAATATCACCTGTTCATATTATTTCAACCAAGACATTTCATTAAAGTCTAACTACCAGTTCAGTTTATCCATTTGACCAAGAACAAAACACAGAGTAGGATTTATAGAAATGTGCAGGCACTTAATCAGTAAGAGTCGCAACCCACCAAACTCAAGCCCACAGCCCTGGCTGTGGTCTCTTCCAAGATCTCCCCTTCTCCTGCCTGATACCAGCGACCCAGCTTCCCAGTCAGGTGCTGTCACAGTTTCAGTGCTCAGTACTTGGAGATGTCAAGTCTCCTTGTTCTGCCTGTTGCCAGCAGCAAGGACTCACGCTTGTACTTTTTTATGACTTATATCCAGAACTAAGAATCCTGGGCCAGTCTCAGAGAAGGTGTGAGGTAACAGTAGGCACTTTGTGTATGAGGCCAGGGTCTGTAGTTTGGGGAATGGCTGGCTAGCTTTCATCAGAACTAAAGGAAGCCTCACTGGACTGCAGCACGACAAACTCTCAGTGTCTGGAGTCTAGTAAGAAGTTACTGTATCCTAGAAAAAACAGGAAAGTACAAGCAATGATGGGGTTGGGTGGGGCGGGGATTTTGGTCAACTGAAATCCCCTCAGAAATGATGCACAACATAGGTGTTAGTAGAGAAAGCCAATGAAATAATTGTTTTACCTGTATTCTATATGTTCAAAAAAAACAGAAGACAAGTTGCAGTTGTTAAATAGAAATGAAAAAAGTAAGGAGCACTCAATTCCTACTTCTTAGAAATGAAAGCTATAATGTCTGAGATGACAAGCATACTGGGAAGCACGCAGAGCAGATTAAACTTGACAGAAGAAAGCTCGGGAAGCCTCAAGGGACAGACATAGGAGCTACCCAAAGTGAAACCCATGGACAGACTCTAAATGAGTAGGGCCTGGTGGTATGGTATGGCTCTGTGGTAGAGCACTTACCCAGCATGCACCAGGTCCTGGGCTCAACCTCCAGCACTGCAAAGATGAATAGGCAAACAGATGAACAAAAGCAGAGCATCCCTGAGCCTTGGACGACTTAAAAGAGCCACTATGTGTGTAGAGTCCTGGGGTGTCAAGGACAGCAGAACAAATCCTGCAATGACAGCAGCAGAAAGATTTCCAGAATTCAATGGAAATTCACAGTCCAATAAGCTCAACAAACCCAAAACACAGACACAAGAAGAAAGCAACACCAAGAAAGATCAAAATAAAATGATTTTAGACCTGTGATAAAGAGAGTATCAAAAAGACAGCCGGAGAAGAAATGACACATCTCTTGAAAAACTAAGGAAAACAACAGAAACAATGCAGGGAGAAAACAAAAAACACTTTATTTCCCTTTGGGTGGTGCCCAAGGCATTCATGTTTGCCAGGTATGTACTCTACTACTCAGGACATCCTCAACTGAGAAAGCACTGTCCATCTAGAGTTCTGTATTCACAGTAATTTTAAAAAATGAAGACAAAAAGTTCTTCAGAAAGATAAATATATCATGAGTCAGAGATTCTTATCTCCATAAGAAAAACAAAAAAAAAAAAAAAAAAAAAAGAGGACACAATGAGGACAGAAGCGTCCATTTTTCTGTAAATTCTTCAGATGTTTCTGCATCTGCACATCATCTGACGCCATCTTGTACCCCTGATGTCCAGGCACACCCCCCTCATCCCCCAAGGCCATCCTCTTTCCTGCAGCCACCTCCTTGAGCCACTTCCGGTGGCCAACAGCCTTATCCAGAGGACACCTGGGCCCTACTGCCTGCCACCTGCCTCATTGGTGTTGGGGGTTCTCTCCCACCTTGAGCCACACTTCCCTGCTCTTGTTCCATTGCCTGTGGCGGGCACAGGCATTATTTTGGCAAATTCTACTTGATGGCTAGAAGATTTAGTTTTTAAAGATACTTCTGCTCATTTAGAAGTTCCTGCTTATTAATTGACAAACTCTAATAAGTCAGGCTCTCTGCTTTCTGCAGTCAGACAGCACTTGGTGGACCCAAAAGGCTCACAGCCCAGTCAGTTGCCTTAATGAGGTTGTTTATAAGAGAGCTGCTTCAACTTTTCACGCAGTCTAGACTTAATAAGGAGTAGATGGACTCTTGACTGGGGCTCCCTAACAAGGGCACACAGTGTGTCACTGTGAAGCCCGCCCAGACCTATGCATGAAGTGGAATCCTGACGTCCTCACCCAGATGCCAGGTGGAAGCCCCACACCAACAGCCGCCAAGTCTGAGCTCCCAAGCTTATCTCTCACTTACTCCTTCTGCAGGTTGATGGTGGTGGCGATTCTTTCAGTGCTTGGCCACCGACATGGGGTCACTGAGCTCCTTCTTTTTTCTCATACTCATTTAAACTGTCTGAGGGGGCCGTCTGTCCCAGTGTCCTGGCATGGGCATTCCAGGCGCTGTCCACCTGTGATCACCCCATCGGGTCTAGGCCGGCTAGCATCCCGCATCCCTGGAGGGTTGTAGTCACTGTCTACAAGGCCTCTCTGCTTCACTCCCCATCTGCCACACCATCTGCTCTTGCCATAGACAAGGCACAGTGGCTCTGCCACTTCCTGCTCCATGGACTGTCCATAAAAACCAATGTCTTCACACAACAGCCTACCAGGCCCCTGCCAGGCGCTGGTCTCCTTGTTCCTCTCCTCTCAGTTATCTTCCTGGCCTCCTTCCACTCATTTCTCTCCAGCCTTGCTCTCTCCATCTCCAGCGCCTTCTTTCCCAGGGCCTCTGCACCCACCATTCTGGTGCTCTGACCTCCTTTCTTGTGGTGTCAACATGGCTCCTGCCACATCTTTTAAAAGCCTCTATGCAAATGTAACCTTTTCTGTGAGGCCCTGCTACTTAGAATTGCCTCTGGCATCTCCCTCTTGAATCTACCTTGCTACTCATTTTACCTCCTGGTACTACAGATAATCTACTTAGTTACTTTATTATTGTTATTGTTGTTGTTGTTGTTATTATTATTATTATTATTATTATTATTATTATTATTATTATTTGTACTGGGGATTGAACTCAGGACTTTATGCTTGCCAGGCAGGTGCTTATGCTGCTGAGCTATCTTCTGGGCCCTACTTAGTGCTCTGTGCTTTTTCTGCCCTTCTTGCTGCAGAACACTGACTCCAGGGGTCTAGAGACTTTGCGCTGTGTTCATGCAGTGTCCTGCGCACCTGCAGCAGCATACAGGAAGGACATAGTGGCTCAGGTGACCAATGAATAAGTCAGAGACCGAAGTGCAGACAGAATCTTTATCGGGCAGCAGAAGCAGGTGTAGGAGAAGCCAGGTGGAGTGTCCTGAGCAGCCGAGAGCCACCTGTGCCCCCAGCTTCCA
Organism: Myocastor coypus; assembly: GCA_004027025.1. Classification (NCBI taxonomy): domain Eukaryota; kingdom Metazoa; phylum Chordata; class Mammalia; order Rodentia; family Myocastoridae; genus Myocastor; species Myocastor coypus. The sequence goes on along the minus strand of PVJA010015048.1, from coordinate 22,265 downwards.
GCGGAGCTCCTGCGGCTGCAGGGCTACCCGAAGGGCCCTCAGCGAGTAGGAACGGTTTTGTACTCATGTTGACCCCATCCATCAGCATTTTCAGGTAATTTCTGATTCTTATCTAAGTGTTCTTATCCTCAAACCACAGTTAAGTAATGTAGTTGATTGTGTGGGAGAACACTAAAGCCACTGCCTCCAAGCTGCCCTGTGGCTGTGGCACACTTTCTATACAGCAAAACCACCGTGAGGCTGTGCTACCACCTACTCAGCCCCTCTCCCTCTGTGCTGTGGCAGCTCCGAGGAGCCAGCCCTCGATGCTTTAGATGAGGTCCTCAGGAGAGGGAGGTATTCATCTCCAGAGTAACTGCTGCTGCTGCTGCTGCTGCTGCTGGTGCCAGAACCCGGCTGGGCAGCACCTTTGGGCCATAAGCCTCAGATTTAGTCAACAGAAGGACCTACATTAAGTTGACATTAGACGTCCAAACAAAAACACTTGCAAAGTATCTGCATGTGGATGAGTGGTTTTTTAAATTTTATTTTAGAAGCCGGGCGTGGTGGCTCACGCCTGTAATCCCAGCACTCGGGAGGCTGAGGCAGGAGGATCGGTGCGAGTTCGAGACCAGCCTGGGCTACAAAAGTGAACTCAAGGCCAGCCTCAACTGCATAGCGAGACCCTGTCTCAAAAAGACAAAAATAAATAAATAAATAAATAAATAAATAAATAAATTTTATTTTAGAAACAGGGTCTTGCTGTGTAACTCAGGCTGGCCTCAGACTTGTGGTGATCCTCCTGCCTCAGCCTCCCAAGTGCTGGGATTACAGGTGTGTGCCTGCACGTCTGGCCATGCCCGGTGCCTTTCCAAATTATACTTAGCACACTAAACTCTCCAAATCCAATAACCCTGAACTATATTTTTTCTTTTGTTTAACTAACCACCAAAACAACCATCTGTAAAGTAACATTTGTGTGCGTGTGTGTGTAGGCGGGGGCCTGCACTGCCCCCGTCACCTAAGATTCTAAACTTTATAGTCATGCTCACTGCTGCCCTTTCTCTGGCAAGTTCTGGCGCCCAAGTTCCTGGGTATTACAGGTTCCACACTGCCTGGAGCACAGGCAACAAACCTCTGAGAAATAGTAACATAACCACCGTGAATACACTGCGCTCTGGACATGTGCTGGGTGACCGAATGGATCGCCAGCGACAGGCAGGTAGGGTGGCGCAGCCCCAAGTTGAGGGACCAGACAGCAGAGGCAGCCTGACTGCTGTTCGTGCTGGTGAGCGGCTGGGTGCGCATGCAGCCACCTCAGCGCACACCCTCTCGGTGACAGTTGGCCAAGGAGGGCTCCAGCCTTCGCCGTCCACGCGTGTGCAGCCCTTGCTCCTGGAGAACACAGAGCTCTCCAGGCAAGGGAGACGTTCGCTGTCCTTGTGGTGAGCTTTCCACCCTCGCTTGGCTTCTTCAGTCCCCACGCTGTGCCTGCACCCTCACCTCTGCGCACGAACTTGAGGCCTCCTGGCACCAGCCCTGGCCCAGCTGGCTCCTTTTGTGCATCCACTTAGCTGTAGGAGCCTCTCAGTCTTCTGTGCTGCGTCTCGGGATGCAGTCCCTCTTCCCCATTCTCAGGGCTGCCACCTTTGCTGGATGTAAACTGCTTCTTCACTGGCAGAATCTAAGTAGGTCCTAGCTTCTATTTATTGATTTTAATTTTTTGTATTTTTTAGGGAAAGGTCTACAGGGTGTTCAGGGTCTCACTACTAGATTGGACTCATAGTGATCCACCTGTTTACAGCTCCTTAAGAGTTGGGATTACAGGTGCATGCAACCGCACCCAGTCTCAATCGCCATCTCAGTGCTCCGGGGGGGGGGGCTGGCACAGCAGACCTGGAGATCGAACCCCTGTCTCTGTGCCTGCTTGCAGGTGCTTTAATCCAATGTGCTATTTGGATAGCCCTTGATTTTAATACTTGTCGGTGTGTTCTTGTGACAGTAGTCACGTGCAGCATGGGGATAGGTAAATACCACCAACTCTTGGTCTGTTTCCAGCCCTCCTCACTCCTGCCTGCCTCAGGTCTCCCATCTCCACAGAGTCTCCTTCCCTGCCCTTTAACACAGCGCTCCTTGCCCTCTAAATTGCTTATATTTGGACCTCTCATTTCAGAGAAACCATGTGATGTGCAAACCTCAGTGGCCGATTTATTTCACTTACAATTACGGTCTCAAGACTCACCCATTTTCCTACAAATGACTCAAATCTATCCTTTTATGGCCGACTTCAACCACATTATCCTGTTAGTTCTCAGATCAAGAGCCATGTTTTCCTTCTCCATCCATGCGGGCTGGCCATGTCTGTGTTTTGTCTGCTGGGCGCTGCGCCGCTGTGGTATACAGACTCCAGCTCCTGCAGAAAGGTGCCTGGCAGAGGCGCAGCTGGGTCAGACAGTAGGTCCTCTTGCAGTTGTGAAAGACATCTCTTCTGTACTGGCTTTGGTCTTTGCAGACCCCAGGTCTGCCCTCCTCCTCGGGCACTTCCTTGATGGCTCCTCTTGGTCAAAGGTCTCCTGCTGCTCGCCAGGTTCCCTCTCAGCTTCACCGCCCCCCTCCTCAGCCCACCTGCTCTTCCCGGAGGTCCTGCCCAGCCCCCTGTCCTGCCGGGGGTCCTATGCCTGGGCCTCACGCACAGACTGCTGCCCACCAGACCCCTACGGCCCCTGCACATTCAGTCGGCCGGCTTTGCTCAGTACAGCACGGGCAGATTTCTGCCCCTCTTGGTGGCCTTGCGTTCACCACACAACTCACTGTGGGCTTCTTCTTTCCAGAGCACTTAGTCCCAGGTTCCTCAAAGATTCAAAAGCTGCCTGTGAAGGAAGACATGCTCTGTGGGACGCATCAGTGCTGGGGCCTGAGTTGGAGTCTTGCACACCCCGAGCACATGCTTATTACCGAGCTACCTCTGGTCCTTCAAACCTCTGTGTGTGTGTGTGTGTATGTGTGTGTGTGTTCCCTCTCTGCTTCCTGCATTCTTTTTCTTTCAACTTTTTACTTTTTCAGTCTTCTCATTCTCTTTTTCTTTCCTTCTTTTCCATCCCTACATCCATCCCTCCTGCCCTGCCCTGCCCTCCCCTCCCCTTCTCCTCCCTTCTTCTTCCTTTGTTCTTCTCTTCCTCCCTCCTTCCCTTCCTTCCTTTTTTCCCTCCCTCCCTCCCTCCCTCCCCCACTCCTTTCTTCTTTCCTCCCTTCCTTCCCTGGTGCTGGAGATCAAACTGAAGATTTATGCATGCTAAGCATATGCTGTACCACTGAGCCACATTTTTGTATTCTGTCTCCAGATGAAGAAAGTCCTTATTTGTTTATTTATTTGCTTCTTTATGTGTTTGGTACAGGGTCTTACTATGCAGCTCAGCTCGTAGTGATCCTCCTGTTTTCAGCTTCCCCAGTGCTGTGATTACAGGTGTGTGCCACCATGCTTTGTCTCAGTGGCCAGCTCAGTGTGTCTGGGGTTAGGGCTGGCACAGCTTGTGGTGCTGGGGATCAAACCCTGGTTCCTGCGCTTGCTAAGCAGGTGCTTAGTCTGCTGAGCTATCTCGCCAGCCCTTGATGAAGAAAGTCCGAACTCCAGTGCACACCTGCTGAATTACCAAAAACTGGGGATTATTTTGCAGTCACCAGCTCAACATTACTGCTTGTGGGTACCATCATTCCCAACTCTGTCTCTGTCTCTCTTTCCCCTAGACAAGGCTCCAATGTTCTCAGCACTTTGACAAACACAAGAAACTTTTCCTGAGTGGCGGGTGGCAGGGTTACTTTTTCTATCATCTTCAGAACAAACTCCACAAATTGCATTTCGAATGATCCTTAGTTGGCCTGTTGTTCTAATGCTAGCTTTTAGCAAAGAAAATTGTATCTTGAACTGCAGTTAAACTCCAAGCAAATTATGTCTATTTAAATCAGAGAGCTGTTAAAACTCCAAGATTTCCATAAAAGCAACTGATGGGCTGAAAAATGCTCCTTTTGTAGCCGAATCACAATCAAAAACCGTTAGCTTGTGTTGTACAACATGACCTTTAGTCTGTAGATAAAATGCATGTAAATTAAGCTTGAATGTCAACTACATTTGGCTGAGGCTTTCTCTTTTTGGACAGTGCTTGTGGGGAGCTTGAGGAATGTAGAAGAAAAACATGTTTTTCAATCACATCTCTTTATGTCTTTAAATCACATAAGTGCTTTTTAAAATCTAGCAGAGCATTGTTCTGACAGCTCCTGTGAAGGTACCCGGGGAACATGGACCCTGAGAAGTACAGGCTTCTCGTCTTGGATGTGTTCTGGCCCAACCCACGTGTCACTCTTTCTCAAGCTTCTACATGAAAGTGTCTGAACATTATCTCAGAGATGCCACCAACAAGAATGCATGAAAGGAACTGCAACCGAGGCCCTCAGGAAGGGGGCAGCTGACCTCCTTTCTGGCAGCATCAGTCACCCTTTGCTGTCAAGGGTGCTTGCATCTGAGAGGAACCCGAGGTCTCACACCCCTGAAGAGGCTACTGTGCTTTCGAGTGCAACTGTTTTGCTGTTATTGGTACAATGACTTGGGCTGGTGTGGCTGAGGTGAGGCTTCCTGTGAGCCCACAGCAGCAGCTAAGAGCAGCGCTGGCCAGACAGGTGGCATTGTAAGCAGCAAGCTCAGTGCAGAAGGGGTGCTGGCAGCACAGGGCAAGGAGGGTGGATGGCGACCACCACGTCCCAGTGCTTTTTGTCCCCAGAGGCCCAAGCTGAAGCCCAACTACTATTGTGCTGTGCTTGGGGCAGGGCTGCTGCATGCAGAAGCACCTAGGATGTGAAGGGGCAGCCTTCGGGATGGCATCAGGGCTTTTACAGAAAGGAAAACAAGGGCTCCAAGGGCTCCTTGCTCCTCCACCATCTGGGAACCGAAGGTGGCCCTCAGCAGACGTGGAATCTTTGGCATCTGATCTCAGGCTTCCTGTGCACCAGAACCAAAGGAAATAAATTCTGGATGTCTAAAAGCTTGCCAGCCTGCGGGGGCTTTCTTGCAGCAGCCTACATGGGCTTTGATAGTGATTAATCTTGATAGCAGCAATGGTGGACACCTATGGGGACAGACTCTACCTCTGCATAGGAGCACTATTTTTAAATCTCCTAGGACCATCAGGAAGTAGGCCTTGCTATTGTATTCTCACAGATGAAGGCCTAGCCACTCAGCCTGGAGCCAGGATGGGCATGCGCTGGCTTCTGCCATCCAGCACTCACCACCAGCTACTGCAGAGAATGGCAGGGAAGCTGGCCGGGCTCTCGTGTGAACTAAGCAGGCCATGCACCTGAGCTAAGGGCAGGTGCAAGCAGGGGCAGCCGCGCCGGCAACAGAGGCCTCTCAGGAGAGAGGCACTCAGAGGATCTGCAGCTGGTCTGGAACGCTCCCTCACAGGGCCCCCATGGCCATGGTCTCAGGGGCACTATGGCTCCACCTGAGATAGGCCTGGTGACAGCATCTGCCATGGCCCCAGAGAGAAGGTATACTTTCCAGGGGACTGGGTGGCTTCAAACTCTGAGACAAAGTCCATTTCATCCTTGGTACAGGTGCAGAGCCTCAGGCAGGAGGAGGTGCCAGCCGAAGGCTCAGTGGCCCTGCAGGTGCTAACCCCCTGGGGCTGCAGGGCCAGGCCTGCTGCTGTTACTGTTGTTCTCCTCTCTGTCATGGCAGCAGCAAGGACACTTGGGTATGGGCACCCAGGTCTGAGAGCCGTGGCCTCATGCTGCCCACACATCCAAATACTTGCTCAGAGGCCCAGATGCATGCTCCTCCCTGTACAGAGCCTCAGGGACAGTCCGTGCATGGGAGGGACAGGAAGTGTCCATGGGAAGTGGAGTGGAGTTTTCTTTTTAATTTTCATTTTTTCGTAGTTGGTTTTTAATGGGGCTGGGGAGATAGCTCCGAGGCACAAGTGCCTGCTGGGCAAGTGCAAGGTCGTGAGTTCGAACCCTGGTCCCACAAAAAAAAAAAAAAAAAAAAAAAGTCTAAGTCGTAGTTGGTTTTTAAAAGCAGAAACAAACAAACAAATCCAAACCAAATGTGAAAAACCACTTCTACCGCAACCAATAATAACCGCAAAAGTGACACAGTACTAATAACCTTTCAGAGTCAGACTGGTAAATATCAGGGTTGTGGTCAAGCAAAATAAAGCCCGTTCTGTTTACAACCACTCCTATTTATGAGATGAGACTGTTACCAACACATGACTGAGCGTCCCGACATAGCTTCTAACAATGTGGATGTTGTTTGGCCAACACATTATCAGCCAGTTTAAAGAAAAGAAAAAAAATATTAACTTCTTTTGAGAAAAATCCAAAGGGCAGTGTGCCAGGCTCTGGTTCTCAATAGCCACCATTAGTGGTCTGAACTGGTCCCTAAGGTTTTCCCGTTGGAAACCTAGTCATCTACTGTCAGTGGGACCTGGAGGTGGCTCTTTGGCATCATCGCAATCAGATGTGGTCCCAAGGGTGGGATCCCTGCAGTGTCACAGGGTGATTTTTAAGAAGAGGCAGAGTGGTCTAAGCCCACAGGCTTGCTCTGGTCTGCTGTGCGATGTGGATGGTCATCTCATGATGCAGGAAGGTCTTTGCTGGTGCAGGTACTGTGCTGCTGGACCTCCCAGCCTCCAGAACTGAGCCAGATAAACTTCAGCGCTACAGAAATTACCTGGTATTGGGTATTTTATTACAGCAACAGTGTTAGGGTTTGTGCCTATTTGTTCCCCCCAAGCCTCATGCAGTAACAGGGTGGGGACTTCTAGAGTTTGAGGTTAACTCATGATCCACTGGGATTATGGATTTTAGTATTGCTGGGATTATGGGTATGAGTACTTCCACTAGCCCCCAGTGACAGAGAGAGAGAGAGAGAGAGAGAGAGAGAGAGAGAGAGAGAGAGAGAGAGACTTTCTTCTGTTGCCATTTGTTGCTGCAACTTCTCTATTTACTCTCTTGTTCTTTGCCACTGCCATGAAAGGTTGCTCTCTGCCCTGTGCCACTCTGCCTTGGACCAGGTGGGTATGGTCTGAAACCTCCAGTAACTGTGAGTTAAATAAATCTTTCCTTCATTCATTTTGGGTGTCAGGTATTTGTTCCAGCAACAAGAAAAGAGTGACTAAGGCAGAATTTGCTACTAGAGAAGTGGGGTCATTGCTGTGACTAAACCTGACCATGTGGATTACAAGCTTTTGGGAATAGCTTATGGGAAGAGATAGGAAAGCTTAGAAGTTGTTGCCTATTTGTGAAGAGCTGGAATATCTTTGGCTGTTCTGTTTGGGAGATTCTGGTCAGAGCTCCGAAGACCAGAAGGCTGATAGAAAACTGGCCTATAGATATCAGGCTGGGGAGGTTTCTGCTAAAAAGAAGGATTGTATTGGTTGTTGAACTCCAGATGATTTGTACTATGGCTTGGCTGAAAGTCTATCTGAATTTTGGTCATTTCCAGAGAGCCAGAGACTAAGATTAAGCATGGTGGACTGATTAATCTTTCAAAAGAAATTTCAAAATAGCCAAATATTGAGGGAGTGGCATGGCTGTTGTTGGGGGCTTGTAGCTAGATTTATGCTGAAAATCAACGGTGAAGAGCTAAGCAGGATGATTTAAAATGTTGTGAGTATGGCCAGAAAAGAAGCTCCAATAAAGCTGTGGACTGCAAAGATGGAGCTGAGAGGATCTTCACCTCCAAGAAGAAACAAGAGAATCAAAAGGATGGCCAGAGGGTTTCACTGAAGGCAGCTGAGTCTTGACCCTTTGCAGCCTCAGAATTGCAAAGTCAGGGACTTTGCCTTTAGGGGAAGGCTTCAGAGCCCCATGTTCCATAATGGCAGCAGTGGCCACACCAGGATCCAGAACAGTGCCAGCATGGAGAATTTATTCCTTGGAATCAGGGTCAGAGTGCTCAGTGATCCAGGCACTTGACCCCTACAGCCAAGAGAGAAGGAAGCCTGGCTACTGCTCCAGCTGGCAGCAGACCTTGGTATCATCCATGTGGCATTGGTTTAAGCACATTCAGAATGCAGGAGTTGTGAAGTTAAGAAAGTTTCCACCTCTATTTAGAAGAAAACCTGGGAGGCTGGGCAATGTGCCCGAGAGGGCAGTGAGTAAAGCTATGAGTGAGAAGCCTATTCAGTGGAAACCCCAGAATTTTGGAAAAGCCAGGAATGTGGAACATTTAAGGGCAACTGCAAAGAGGGAGTAAAGTCAGACTAAGACAGAAACCTTGGGAGCTACCACTGAGTGCCATAGGGGCAGAGCCACATGGGGCTCACAATTTGCCATACGTTGCTTCAGATGTTCCACAAAGACCTATAGGATTTAATGTTTGCCCTGATGGATTTTGGACTTGTATTGGTCCCAATGCTTGGTATCCTGCTGTGCGCAACTTTTGGAATGATAATGTTTATCTTGTGCCTTTGAATGTTGCAAATGTTTAACTTTTTATTTGTATAGGGGCTCACAGCTAAGAGTTTCCCTTAGATCTTGGAGGAAACTTGGGACTTGGACTTTCAGCAATGCTGAAACTACTGGGACTTTTGCAACTCTTAGTGATGGACTAAAATGGCTTTGGCACAAAGGTATGTACATGAAACTTTGGAGATCCAAGAACAGAGTGTTATGGTTTGTGTCTAGTTATCCCCTAAAGCCTCATTCAGTCATGTGGCAGGGACTTGTAGAGTTTGAAATTAACTCATGACCCAATGAGATTATGGGTTTCAGTACTGCTGGGATTATGGGTGTGAGTACTTTGCCCCAGCTTGGGGTCAATGGCCTGAATATAAATAAGAGAGACAGACTCTCTGTTGCCATTTGTTGCTGCTACTCCTCCCTTAACTCTTGCTCTTTGTTGCCACCGTGAACTGGATGCTCTCTGCCCCGTGCCACTCTGCCTTGGAGCCAGCTGAGTATGGACTGAAACCTCCAGTAACTGTGAGTTAAATAAACCTTTCCTTCTTTCATTTTGGGTGTCAGGTATTTGTCCCAGCAATGAGAGGAGAGTAGCTAAGACAAACAGAAAATGGATCAAGAGTGAACCTCAGCTTGGCACACCCTGTCTTGCTGAGAAGCAGCTGCCATACAACATGGGACTTATGGAACATTCTCATGTTAAGAAGAGAGCCCAAAGTAGAAAACAATACAGAAAGCCATGCAATGAAAGGCCTAAGCCCATTTTTTTGTGAGGAAACACTTTTGTTGGTCTCTTCATTTATCTTCCCTTTCTTGCTTATAGAATGTAATATAGCACTTACGTCTTCCTGCCTTGCTTTCTATAAGTGGAATATATCCCAGGGATTATTCCAAGCAGGAATAGAGAATTTTCTCATTCTTGCTTTATAGCTGCTTAGCTGTGTGTACATAGCTCAGCTTGTTTAACTAGTCCTGGATTAGTGAGCATGGCCATTTGAAGCCTCTTGTTTCCTAGGATATGCTGCACAAATGGCTGTGGAGCTGCTGTCCACAGGTGTCTTGGGCAGGTCTATTTCCATGAGGGACGGTGCTGGATCACTGAGTCAGTGCATCTGTGCATTTGTAGGTTTTCCTGAGCTGCTTTCCCAGTGGGCTATAGCAGTCTGCACTCTAACCAGCAATGCAAGAGCAAATCTATTTCCCTCCAGTGTCCTCACTATGTGTGTTGTAGTTTTGTACTTTTTTTTGTTACAGATGAAAATAATAGTTATAGATAGTTGTAATTTGCATTTTTTTTTTTTTTTTGTCTTTTTGAGACAGGGTCTCACTATGCAGTTCAGGCTGGCCTTGAGCTCACTTTTGTAGCCCAGGCTGGTCTCGAACTCACACCGATCCTCCTGCCTCAGCCTCCCGAGTGCTGGGATTACAGGCGTGCGCCACCACGCCCGGCAGTGTGTAATTTGCATTTTAAATTTGAGCTCTTTTTCCATGTGCTTGTACTTATTTTCCTGAGGAATGTACAGTGAATTTTCTTATTGGATTTTTATTTTTGTTGCAATTTTCTTATTGAATTCTTATTTTTGCCAGAGTGGTAGTGCATTTCTATAATCTCAGCATGGGGGCAAAAGGATAGTGAGCTCAAGGCCAGTCTAGAACCCATAGGGAGACTCTATCTCAAACAATGACAATCGCAACAGCAGAAGTCTTTCTTTCCTTATTATATTGCTACGCATATTAAAAAGGCTATATCTCTAGCTTAAGTGTTGTAAATATGTTTTTTTTTTCCAGTTTTTCAGTTATGTTTGTTCACGTCATACCTTGGTATCTTTTGTCATACCTTTGTTTATGATATGTTTGTTGTTGCTTGCAGTGTAAAGGTTTTTTGTTTGATTTTTTGTTGTTGTTGTTGTTTTGTTTTACCTTTTCAGCCTGCCCTCAGGGTGGGGCTGGCAAGGCATGTGGTGCTGGGGATTGAATGTGGTCCCTACGCCTGCCTAAGCTTGCCTAAGCAGGTGCTTTAGACTGCTGACCTATCTCACCAGCCCCTGTAGTGTAAAAGTTTTTGTTGTAGTGTTGTGTGCTTCAAAAAATGTACTTAAATTTATTTATTAATTGTTTGCTTCTGAGTTTGGAGTTATAGTTTGCAAGAAAGCTCTTTGCAATTCTCTGTCTCCCTGTCTCTCTGCCTGTCTGTCTCTGTCTCTGTCTCTGTCTCTGTCTCTGCATGTATGTATGTATTTCTTATGGCTTGTATCTAGATGGTCTCCTAAAGCCTCCTATGGCCATAGGTGGGAATTTTCAAAGGTGACCAGAGCAAGTGATTCTGGGATTCTGGGATTAGGGATTAAGGCTTTGGGGTACTGGATTAATACACTAACTCATTTATCACAGTCCTGGTGGTAAATGATAGGAAGGCACACCTGGGTGTGGGTGGTGCCACCCAGAAGGGTGGCAGCCTGGATAAGATAAACGGGCAATGGAGGCTTGCTGCAGCTGCTGTCTGCTGCTCACCATGCCATGGACTGTTGCCCCTTTGCTGTGCTGTCTGCCATGCCGCCCTGCCTTGCAGCCCACCAGCTATAGCTAGAAACCTCTGTAAACTATAAGCTAAAATAAACCTTTCTGCCTTTAACCTTATTTAAGCAATAAGAAAAATAAGATAGATTTGGAAATATGGTACCTATGTTTTCCAGTGCTGAAGCTTGGGTCACTGAGCCCAAAGCTGTTCACATGCTAAGCAAATGTTCTACTGCTAAGCCACTGAGTTACATCCTCAGCCCAGGTCTTTGCAGTTCTAAGACTTAAAATGGACTGATTAATGTATTCTTTCAGGAATTTTACTTTCATTTAGAAGAAATATATTTCATCCCCTTAGAGCTTTTTTTTTTTTTTTTTTCCAGGACTGGGGTTTGAACTCACAACCTTGCACTTGGCAAGCAGGCACTTGTGCCATGGAGCTATCTTTCTGGCCCACTTACAGCTTTTAAAACTACACATTTTACAAATACAGCTATGTGTTTCTGAACCTTTCCCCAGAGGCTTGGTGTTATCTCAGTGTCGTTTATGGAACTCACTCCTTCATGGTGTGAGATGCTGTCTTTGCCATGCTGTAAGCTGATGTGACATGCATATTTGGAGCCCCTGATGGGCACTACTTAGTCTCACTGATCCATTCATTTCCCAGCGTGCTGCAGTTACTCAAGTGTTGGTTACATTTTCATAGCCTATAGCCTGGTCCTTTCTACTGCTCTGTGTTCCCCCAGACATTTCCTTGCCAAGCATGCATGGCAACTTCATTTTTCCACTTGAGGTTTAGGATTAGTTTGTTTAGTCCTAAGGCAAGCAAACCATCTATGAATATTTTTTTGTTAAAGTAGCATTAAACTGATAAACTAACTTAAGCGTGGTTGATATTTTTCTGAATTTACTCTATAAAACATTTATTGAATTTATTGGTTTGAACCTTTCATGATCTTAAGAGTGGTCTCCCAAGCCTTTTGTGACACCAAAGATAAACATACAAACCCATAACTTTCACACCTCTTTTCTCCCATTATATCTTTTATTTGATCATGGGTTGGTTAAGAGAAATGTCCGGTTTCTTTGTAATACTTTCATATCTCATTTCTCACTGAATTATATTCTTGTTCATAGTGGTTATAGACAATGGCTCTGGGATTTTTCAAGCCTAAATATATGCTCTGAATATAACCAGGTTTTCACCTTCCAACCTGTTCATAGTGCTTTGCCTTACTTTATTGCCCTGGCTAATCCTAGGGCAATGTGAGATGCTGTGAGTGACAGTGGGTGTTCCTGTCTTAGTGTCACTGCCAAGGTCATTTCTAGGAGTCTTTTGCCCTAGTGGAGAGCTGCTTGTGGGGTGCAAGGGATATGAACTGCATTTTATTATGTTCAGGACTAATCTCTTGTTTCCCTGATGTTACATACTTTAAAAATCAAGCATAGGTCTCCTCTGTTCAGTCTTGGTGCCTTCTCTCTCCACCATATGCACTCATCAGCTTCTTGTGGCCAGGACAAATGACCCAGCACCCATGGAGAGGTTTATCTGGCTCCCAGTTCTGCGAGGTTCAGTCCATGGGTAGCTGCTCCAAGGCAGCAATAGCATGGTGGAAGGGGCTGGTGGAACAAAACTGCCCTGTCCAGGGAACCTGGGAAGCAGAGTAGTAAGTACTGTAAGTAGTGCAACCTGCACCCAAGAGCAGGAGGCAAGGGACCTGATAGGGACTCTGAGGTCCCATTCTACTTAGATGCACCCAGAAATGTGCCCTACTAGTACCCCGGGCTTCCCCCATGCCAGCCAGTGAAACTCAACCTTCATATTGCATTTGTTTAATTCAATTTTTGTGAAAAGTGTCTGGATGCTCTAGAGTTGGGGCAAGACAAGATGAGGACGAGGGCTGAGATAGATGGCACAGCTGCACAGCCCCTGTCTGGCGAGACTGAAGTCTTAAGTTCAATTTCTGGTTAAAAAAAAAAAAAAAGAGAAAAAGCAAAGGTAGCACAACAAAGCTCCCAGACAGCAGTAGAGGTGAAATATGAAGTGGGGAGGGACGCAAGTAAGTAGCTCCCGTGAGGAGAAGCAAGAAGAGCGCAAAGGGTCAGGAGCAAGAGACACAACAGAGGCAGCAGGATGTCTTGCAAGCACTGGGCAGACTGGCCTTCTCTGTCCCCACTGCTCACAAGGCCCCGTTCCCATTTCTGGCCAGGCCCAGCATTTCCCAAGCTCCACCCACTGCCCACCCAATAACTTTCTGCCAGAGTACACCCTCACTTTGTGAAGATCTAATACGCCTGGCTGTACTGAGCTAACTGTAGTTCAGTAATAATTAAATTAGACTGTCTTTTAAATAAACTCACTTGAACAGACTCTGGTCAGAATGTGCTAATCAGAATCGCCCTGCTGAGTGAAGCATTGTCAGCCAAGCACAGAAGCAGTGTCAGTGAGCTCAAGGAGGCGCATCTGGGACAAGCAGACCATTCTGGAAGGCTTTGCCAAGTGCTGACGTGAGTCTGCGTCGAGCTCGTTCCTTTGTTCCTAAATGACTAAGGATGTAGCACCTCAGAGCGAGCCCTCAGAGCTCATGCATCCAAGATCGGGTGCTGCATGAAAGGCTGGGGAAGGTGCAGATTCATGTGTCTTGCTACCCTGTGAGATGTTCTACTGGATCCATTCTCTTAAGAATTTCCCTACTAAAAGCACCCAGTGATATTATGTTTTTGAGACAAAGTCCCACTATGTAGTATGGATTGGCCTTGAACTTGCTTATATAACCCAAGCTGGCCTTGAACTCAGCCTTCCCAGTGTGGGGCTTACAGCCATGCACCATGACACCAGGCCAGGAATTTTTTTTTTTTTAATTGTTCTCTTATGTGAATAATTCCTGCTCTGAGAAAAGCAGACAGTAAAGATGAGAACATGTGTGAAGACTAATGGGGAGAATATTGCTAGGATAAAGTAACCCAGCTAAAGGAGTCAGGCAAACTGCTGGCGGTTAGTGTCTGTCCCACCCCAGTCCCACCCCTACTTATTCAGCATCTGTGGGTGCAACTCAGGCACCAGTGCATTTCCATTCCCCTGTCCCAATGAGCACCCGGTGCTCTAGGACCTCCCCGTGGCCTGTAGTGAGAGCTCGTCTTGTATCACAGGCTCTCAGCTCTTCTGAATCTGAATCCAAGTCTACATTTAACAAGGACTCCCAAAGGTCCATGTGTGGAGTAGTTACAGCTGCAGTGTAGGAGTGCAGTGTCTGCACAAGTCCCCCTGAGGGGCTCAAGGGGCTTCCCAAGAAAGCAGATCTGGAGAGGACAAGCCTGCATGTCTTACGATGAGGGTGGGGCCCTGTTACCTGCATTCTAAGGAGCTTCTAGAAGACTTAGCTCCTATGTCTGCTGCCTGAGAACGACTCCCAAGGGGAAAGCCAGCACTCTGAGGGCAGCAGCTCCTGACCTTGTGACCACTTCCCTACGAGAGCACAGCACACACATGGAAGGGGAGGCCCATGCCAGCACTGTCCACAAAGGCCTCCCAGCCAGAAGATATCCAGGTTCTGCTCTCGAACCTGGCACAGAGCTGGTGCTCCTGCTTTGAGGTACTGCTTTGAGGTAAACATCACTTTCACAGTGATAGACATAAGTCTCCACATTCTCTTATGTTAGTGATGGGCAGTTTGCAATTTGGATATCAAAGGCGAGGAGGAGGAAGGAGTGACTCCCAAAAGTAAGGAGTTTTCTTCATTTGACAAGTATTTGTTTGTGACGCACAGATGGAACCCAGGACCTGGGGCATACCTGGCAGGCACTCTCCCATGGAGCTACATCTCCAGCCCTTATCTTGATTCAGAGTCTTTGTTAAGATGCCCAGGCTGATCTCAAATTTATGATCCTTCTGCCTCAGCTTCCCCTGTCACGTGGGCCACCAGCATGAGCCAGGCCCCAGAGGCCTCTTTTTTCTTTTATTTTGCAATATTTACTTAGGCTCAGATTTTTAAATGATAGTATGAATTTTTAAAAAATGGAGCTAGGAATGGAAAACTTGCTCTTTCTCAAGAGACGCGTCTTAAGTGTTGCGGTACTTGCTTGTAGTTTTAAAAGTACTTACACACATGCAAGGTATTTAAAAGCGTCTGTAACAGCAAGAGGCTGAAAGTGGGTTTCTCTTCAGATACCTCAGATCCAGAAGTATGCCTCATTCCACCCAAGGTGACAACTGAAACCTCTCCAGTTATAAAGTGAAATAGACCACAGTGATTCCAGCGGATAATGAGGTGGAACGGAGAACTACAACATGATCCACGTCAAATCTAGTTTTTAAAGAATTACTGAGTTCAAATCAGCAAAAGCAGGCCTGGCGTGGTGGCTCACGCCTGTAATCCCAGCACTCGGGAGGCTGAGGCAGGAGGATTGATGTGAGTTCGAGACCAGCCTGGGCTACAAAAGTGAGCTCAGAACCAGCCTCAACTGCATAGCGAGACCCTGTCTCAAAAAGACAAAAAAAAAAAAAAAAAAAAATCAGCAAAAGCAAAGAAACTTAAAGAAGATTTAGGGTGGCTTGTTTTAAAGACTTTCTAAACCTGGGGTGTGCATGTGCGGTGGGACCCCTTGGGAAATGTAAGGAAAAGCAAGGCCCCTTCTTCCGCTGCTGCGCTGCCACAGGGGCTTTCCAAGCTCCGCAGATCGCACCCCACAAGGAGGCACCTTTTCAGAACCTCCGCGCTGACCCTGTGTTTTAAGGAAACTGGTATTGATTTCTCCCCTTTGGAGCAGCTGCAGGTACAGGAGGAACTTTTGCCCCAAGTTGGAAAGGAAAATGGGCTCTAGAGGCACAGCCAGGAATCCCCTTTGCCTGAAGACCCAGGACACCAGCAGCGGCAGCGGGGTTCTTCCCGTACCTCCCTCCCGTGGCCAGGTCGCCTACCGGCACCATGGAGTAGGTCATCAGCATCAGCGTGTCCTGGCTCTGGGCGCGCAGGGCCGGAGCAGGCTCCCCGTGGCTGCGCTTGGCTCGCGCGGCGCTGGGAGAGTCGGGGTCGGTGTCAGGGTCAGTGTCGAGGTCGGGGTCGGGGTCGGGGTTGGGGCTGCGGCCCTGCGCCGGACGCAGCTCTGTCAGGAAGGCTCGCAAGGCCGCGTCCTCTCCGCGCTCAGCCTCCAGGGTTTGCAGCGCCGCACGGAGCGCGCGCCACTGGCACAGCGCGAACATCGTGCCGGCCGCGTTGAGAGCTGACAGCACGGCCAGGGCCACCAGCACGCCGCGCAGCCAGCAGCCAGCCACCCCGCGCCCGCGCCCCGAGCTCTGGGCCATGTGCGCACCTCAGTTGCTGGCAGGGCTGGGCAGGTTTGGGCGGGGTGCGCTTTATCCCCTCGCAGGCCGGGGGCTGTGGCGGCGCCTAAGGTCACGCCGCTCTTTGGCCCGGCTGCCAGGCGGGCTGGGGACAGTCACGGTGGCGCCCGAGCCGCCCAGGGGACAGGCAGGCAGCGAGGGCGGGCGGAGCTGATGCTCTGGAGCCTGTGCTGACTCCCTCTCCCGCCCTTGGGTACTGCCCAGCCAGTCAGGCTGGGCGGCCAGATGGAGGGGGCGGCTGGACATTCCTGTGGCCTGAGAGTAGCTGGATTCCACCCATGGCACCCCACCCCACCCCCCTTGGAGAACATGGTCAGCGCATCCAGATGCCAAGCATGTGCCCACTGCCCCTCTGAGGTCAGTGCAGGACCCGGCTCCCACCTGAAGTCCACAGGCTGCATGTAGTCCCCTGAGGATCCTGAGACCATCCCCAGGAAGAGGGATGGATGGGTGCAGGGGACAGGGGCACGAGAGGATTGCAAGACCACCCCTCAGAACCAGTCAGGTAGGAGTGCCCTGAAAGTAGCCTTCCAGGTTCTGAAAGGCCCAGAATTCTCCCAGACCCATTCCTGGGAGGCAGCAAAATGAGGAAGAAACCTCAGGAACAAGGAGCGGTGGCTCCAAGGTTCCTGTGCCATCATGTGTCACATGCCTCAGCCACACAATACTTCCTGGCTGAATGGCTGGGACCTTCCTGAGCCCACTGGGTACCTGTCCCTTGCTGCCACTCTTTCACAACACGTCCTTGTGTTCAGTCAGCATGGGGGCTCCTGCCTTGAGGCTACTGTCCCCTCCTGACATTGCTCAACAGCACCCAGAATGGCACTGCTTCCCAGGGGCCCAGAGCTGCAGGAGGCGCTGGCTGTATGGCCCAGCTTTTCCCCAGCCCACCAACCCACAGAGCAGGCTGCTGCCAGGGGTCGAGCCACTAAAAGCAATGAAGATGAAAGGGCTTGTTTGAGCCACACCTATCCCATGCCCATGCCTTTGGGCATAATGGTAGAGTCTGGCCTTCTGCTCCCCAAGCCTGTGTTTTCAGTTTTGCAGGGAAGCTTTGTGGCAGGAGAGAAGACTCAGGTGGTATGACCCTCTGCCTCCACTCCAGGAGGGTCAGGTGGGGCCTGCGAGGAAGCTCAAGAAGCTGAAGTTCTATCCCAGCCGGAAACTCATTGCCAACGTCTTGACTCCGCAGTCTCCGTAAGCACCTTGGCCACCATGGATGCTCTCAGAGGAGTGGCCAGCATGAGGCAGGATCAGGAAACTGCCCAGGTCTTCTCTAAGACTTCATGGTAGCCAGGAGGGGCAGTGGTTATATAGGCAACTTTGCCTCTTACCTGCAATAGTACCACACGGTAGCCCACCTAAAGACTTCTCGCATAACCTTGCTTTCTAATTAGTGTCAGGATTAGGGCTGATGGGGAGAAGCCACTGAGAGGCAGAACTGGGGCTCCACACCGGGAAGCTCGGGCTGCGTGCCTGGCTCCAAGACACAGAGGGAGCCACAGCTCTGAGCTGGAGGAGTGTTGTCCTGCCTTCCAGCTTCCCTAGTCCTGATAGTCACTCCAGTTACTGCGGACCACCTGTCACCACTACCATCAACAACAGCAGATGGAGCTTCCAAAGTGGCAGCTTGTCTGGCCCTGTCACTCCCACCACATAGCACAGCCCTTGGCTTCCAGGGGCCTTCAGTAACTGCCTGTTATCAATGAGCCAAAGGCTGTTTGCTAAGGGTATTCTATGGAGAGCAGTGTGTATGTGGTGGTGGGGCGGCCCTCCAACATCCTTATAAGACTGCCCTCTACTGGCTGGGGCAGTGAGCAGTAGCCTGAGATCCTCCCACCCCCAGCTGCCACTCCCCAGGCAGGAGCCACAGCTGGGAGACAGGATGACAGTGAGGTCACTTGGAACCTGCATGCACCACCAGGCATCTTTGATCCACGAAGCTGCCCCTCCTAGAACACAAGGGTCTGACACAGGCAAAGTGTGGTACAGAAGAAGGGCAAAGGAAAGGCTGGACCACTCTCCTTGCACCCTTCTCTCCAAACTCACCCCAGCTCTTTCTGGGTAGGATGACGACACTTGGCAGGGAAGCTGTACCCACGAGATGCTGCCCGCAAGGTGGTGTCTTCACTCAGCCCCAAGTGTCCGGGCAGCTGCCTTGCTCTGCTCCCTCTGCTGGCTGCCTGCAACCCTTTCTCCACCATGGGCCATGCATCACTTCTTTGCTGGCCTCTCCTCATGAAGTCTGGCTTTCCTCATCCCCAGGCCTCCTTCTCCCAAGAGCACTGTGATCATGAGTGCTTAGCATCAGGCAAACCAGTGTGTGAAGCTGCTTTTGAACTGTGTGCCTCTAGGTACTCTCAAGAGATTGACTGGGAAGATGAATGAGAACACTGCTAAGTCATCTGTATTTGCACATACAGGCGAGGGTTGCTGCCTTTAGGCTGAATGACCTTGCGGTGCCAGGGCTGTGTGTTGTGCTGCGGGCTGCAGGGCTCCAATCTCATCAGTTCCCTTTGAGCAGGGACTTGTACCCCATATGAATACTTGATCATCCAGTTGATCAGCTCCTCATACTGCCTTGATGCTTTTTGGGAAAAGAACTCTTGGAGGCCTGGGCAACTTGAACTCTCCCTGAGGACAGTGGCTTTGAGCTTTGACCTGTGGCTTCTTGTCTCTGGAGGCTTCTGGAGAGGCAGGTGTATCCACATAGTATTCCCACGTGTGTTCCTCAGGATGGCCCAGGGCTTTCTGCTTATTATTGTTACATTGTTAATGCTAGCTATCAATCTGGCATGATTGGATGTCATGGAAGTTTCAAGATACTGAAGAAGCCAAGAACACTGTGTGCTGTCTTTACAATGAGAAGCTGCTTTTCCATTAAAAGGCAGATACTTGGTTTCCAAAAGTTAAATAGAATGATCCCTTAAAGTGATACCAGCTAGTTAACTTTAGAGTGTTGCAGCATGAGACCCAGTTGAAGAAGACACTCCGACTTTAATTCCACAACCTTTCTTCCTGATTGTGAAGAGAATAACTTTCATTTATTCTAAGGCCTGGCACTTGACTATTTTGATCTTCTATGCTACAGGAGGCAGCTCTGCTGTGACTTCAGAGGGTGCTTTCTCTAGCCCACCTACCCAACCTGGCCTTCCTCTTTATGGGTGACTATTGAGAAATGCTCTCCGGAAGTTGCCACCATGTACATCTTTCATACAACCTCCTCAGTTTAACTTCCCATAACTACATTTTTACCCTAAGGAACTTCAAAACACCCCACCAAAGTCAGCAATTTCCCCTGCCTTTGTTCACCTGTTCAGCAAATGGTCATTGGAATCCTAGGATGCCAGGATCTCCAGCAGCTAGGAACAGCGTAGAAAGAGAGACTGGACTCCATTGTGCCTCCCTAAAGCCTGTCATTGGAGTGGGGAGAGGGAGACTGTTTCAGTTACTCTTCTCTCATTGCTGGGACAAATACCCGACACTCACAATGAAGGAAGGAGAGGCTTATTTAGCTCACAATTACTGGAGATTTCAGTCCCTATTCAGCCGGCTCCAAGGCAGGGTGGCACAGGGCAGAGGGCAGGAGTTCATGGCAGTGGAAGGCAGCAAGAGCAAAAGGGAGGAGTAACAGCAACAGGGAGCAAGCCTGGCTCTCTGTCTCTTATGTTCCATTCAGGCTCTCGGCTCCAGGCTGGGTGTAGTACTCACACCCATAATCCCAGCAGTGCTCACACCCATAATCCCAGCAGCACTCACACCCATAATCCCAGCATACTCACACCCATAATCCCAGCCTTGGATCAAGAATTAATCACAAACTGTAGGGCTGCACCTCAAGGCTTTGGGGGCACAAATGCACACAAACCAGAATAGAGACCAAGAGGCACTGGAATGCAGGCTTGAGTCAAGTCATCTCAATGAGGAGCCTGTTTCACACCTGAGGTACTGGGTCAATATGGCCTACCCCGAGGAAAGCAGGTTCCAAGGCTTGGCAGGAGGCACCTTGGCCTCTCTGAGGCTGCAGCACAGATGGCATCCAGAGCAGGGAGCAGGCAGGGGCAGACCCTGTGGGAGGGACCTTACTGGGTGGGGGCTCTTACTGCAAACTCAATAGAAAGCCAGTGTGAAGGTTTACTATGAGGGAGAAAAGCAGGAGACTGGTGGGTGGGTGGATGGCAGATTTTCCACATGAAAGATTTGTTCTTCTTACCAGGACTTGCAGTCACTGCTGAAACTATGACCTCTGACCTCTACCAGGGTCAACCTCAGCCTTTAAATTCATTCTTCCACATGAAGTGGGAGAGCATTGAGCTCTAGAGAATGCCACTTGCCTTCCCATCTGTGTTTATGAGGATAATTGAAAAACAGGCCTGTGATTCATATTTAGGTTACTTGGCTAACCCTGATGTGAGTGAGGGCTGTTGTATAATAACCAGCACTTGTAAGAAGTCAGCCGGTGATGCTCCCAGATGAAGGGCTTGGGATTAGGAAGGATGCCACTGTTTTCGTCATGGGCAAACTGGACAAGTTAACGGCGGACTTGCCCTCCGTGCAGTCGCAGCATTGTGGGCCTCGCAGCCACCCATTCCTTCCAATCTTGGGTTGTAGCAGCAGTGCCATGTCACGTCCCCTCTGCCTAATGCCCCTCTTTTCTTTGCAACAGACCCTTCTGCCTACCATACTCTTCTGAGGCACTGCAGCCTGTTGTCACAGGTCAGGTTCTCTGGAAGCTGACATCGAGAGAGACACCGTGACGTGATGTCATACAAAGTGATGTGACATGACGTGATGTGATAAGTGGTAGAGAATGAGAAGGGCTGCACAGAGAAGCCAGTTTCATGAGCCTTCCTTCCCCGGCCGGGGCAATCTCTCATCCTGACAAGAGCTCTGGAGTGTATGCAGCCTATCAAGGCGTCCTGTTCAGGTCAGAGCCCTCTCCCTTGGTTGGTCATGGGCCAGATGCAGGACTGCCCCAGACAGATACCACCACCCTGTGCCCCGTAGCTCCAAGTCTTTTCCTGAAGGGGACCTGGGCATGTATCGTGCCTGCCATCAATCCCCTGATTCGTGTTGGAAACAGGTCCACCAAGGTCCACACGAGTACGCTTGCGTCAGACCATGCAAAGAGGCCTGTTTCTTTTCATCTGGAGTTACGGCCTTTCCGTGAGCGAAAAAGTAATTGTCTTCAGAAACGGCCTAGAAACAGGAGCTCCAGGAGTGGATTCTGTGGGCTCCTGAGAATCATGCATGAATCTGAAGCTGCTAACTCCACAGAAGGAAGTCAATACTGTAGAGCCCCATTTATTGAAACTTGAACCGCTTGTTTTTGAAACCAGAGGACAAAGCCTTTAGTTTTCAAAGCACTTGCTTGTGTCACTTGAGTCCCATAAGCCTGTAAGATGGTCAGGGCAGGCCTTTAAGAATGAATAAAGAAGTGGTGCTGGGAATGTAGGGCCCGGGGCCTTGCCTGTTGAGCTGTTTCCCTGCCCAGCACAGGCAGGCTGATAAGCACCTTGCCTGGGAGGAAGACAGGGCTCAGGGTTACTTGGCTGTTCAAAGGCATCAGCCTTTTCCCAAGCTCTTGCTCATGGAGGCAGAATCTTCTTGGCCCAGTGCTTGGCCAGTCAGGACCGAATAGGACAGTGGGCAGGAAGTGGAGGAAGATGGCAGGGAAAGAATTCTCGGTGACAAAGGAGAAAAGGACAGACTGTCACTAAATCTGTAAATTGCAGGGCTAGGGAGATAGCTCCGTGGCACAAGTGCCTGGCAAGTGCAAGGTCATGAGTTTGAACCCGGTCCTAAAAAAAAAAATAAATAAATAAATAAATAAAGCCGGGCATGGTGGTGCACGCCTGTAATCCCAGCACTTGGGAGGCTGAGGCAGGAGGATCGGTGTGAGTTCGAGACCAGCCTGGGCTACAAAAGTGAGCTCAAGGCCAGCCTGAACTGCATAACAGATCGGAAGAGC
>PVJA010015047.1:0-46170 GCA_004027025.1 Myocastor coypus | reverse complement strand
AAGGAGGAGGAAGAAGAGGAGGAGGAATAGGAGGAAGAGAAAGAGGAGAAGAGAAAAAGAAAAATCAAACACTTTTTATGAATAACTTGTAAATAATGCCAATAACTTTCTGATTATAACATGATAAAATTCAACTTAATAACAGAATCATAAGAACAAAATTTTGTGTCATTTAAAAACTACCCCATCAAAACATTCCTGAATAAAGAAAAAAATGTGCATGTACACTACAAAATTTCTAATATAATATCAATGTAAACTAAACAGCTGCGCAAACTTGTCAGATACAATTAAATCAGTGGCCAGAGAAAATATATTTCCTTTAATATTTATTATAATAAAAGGGAAATAATATAAATAAGCAAAAGTAACTTGCAATTAAAAAGTAGAAAAAGAGCCAGGTGTGGTGGCGCACACCTGTAATCCCAGCATTCGGGAGGCTGAGGCAGGAGGACCGGTGCGAGTTCGAGACCAGCCTGGGCTACAAAAGTGAGCTCAAGGCCAGCCTGAACTGCACAGTGAGACCCTGTCTCAAAAAGACCAAAAAAAAAAAAAGGTAGAAAAAGAATAAAATTAGCTAACTAGGGAAAGAAAATTAAAAATTAAAAATAGAATGATGAAAGCTAATTAAGTAGTAAGCAAGGTAGTTTCTTTGAAAATTTTAATAGGAGACATCCCACAGGGAGTGCAGAAGTACAACCAGAAGTACAAGCATACTCAAAATAAGAAGAGACTAATAGTAAATAAATTAAAGACAATTTAAATTTTCCAGTGAAAAGATACTAATTTATATGAATTTATGCAGATAAAGGAAGTGGATGTCAAAATAAAGGGGTGTTATTGATGGAGGAAATAAAATCACCAAAAACTATTAAGTAAAAAATATATAAGTCCCTGAAGTTTTGTCACTATAGATCTATCAAACTTGTATGATTAGATTTTTTTCAAAGCTATGTCAATGGTTTTTGAGCATAAAACATAAGAAAGCTTATATATTTTTAATAAATTAAGAAGAATTATATATTTTATTTGGTCAAATTAATAATTAATTTTCTTTCTTGTTTTATATTTTAGGGCTATGTCTACACAGTTTTCAGAGTCTCACTATTAGATCAGACTCGTAGTGATCCACCTGTTTACAGCCTTCCAAAAGCTGAGATTTCAGGTTCACTCCACCATGCCCAATCTCAATTGCTATCTCAGCGCACCCTAGGGAGGAGGGGCAATTGAACCCCTGGTCCCTGCTTGCAGGTGCTTTAATCCACTGAGCTATTTGGCTCGCCCAAAAATTAATTTTCTGAGGCTGCCACTGATAAGTTGACTGGAAAACAAACGTTCATTTTCTTACAGTTCTGGAGGACAGAGATTCTAGACAACAGCTTTTACAGCACTGGTTTCTCCTAAGGGTCTGGCCTGGCCTGAGAGAGGCATTTCCTGCTGTGTCCTTATGACACTTCATCTTCTCCCCTAGTCCAGGTGCCACCTCCTCTCCTTAGGAGGAGCCCTGTCCTATCGCATTAGGGTCCAACACTCATGACCTCACTTAATCTTAATTATTTCATTAAGGATCAATCTGCAAATCTAATCACATGGAGAATTAAAGTCACAATATAAACATTTGGGAAAAACAGAAAGTATCAACAAATAATTCAGTGCCATAGAAAAATTGATAGGGAACCACTCATTTAATAGAATATATTCCAGAAATACAAGCATGAAGTGGTCAGCCAAAAATAACACAGACATCTCTATGTGACTTGAGAAGTCTCAACCCTAGTAATCTGCTCTGAGGGTGATTTCACAGATACATAAAATAGCATGTGCACACCGTTATTGATTGTGGTGTTTTATATTAATTTAAGACTGGAAACACCTCAAGTAGTCACCAGCAGAAGACTGAGTAACTATGGTATAGACACAGAATGCAGAGATTTTGTGAGATTATGTACATAACTAAGGTATATACTCACAGAATGTAACCATGGCAAAGATGAAAATATTCTCAGTTCACCAATACACACTGCCAGTATATACAGGGTATACTGTAACATAAGAAAGTAGCATACAACACACGCATAGTGTGGTGGCTGACACAAGGTGTCAACTTGAGCCCCATCCTAGGACGGGGAGGGCCTGCCCCAGAGTGACTCAGTACAAAAAGGGACATAGGGGAGTTGAGGAAGTCTTCTTCGCTGCACTTCCTGGAGGAGCTCTGATCTTCGTGGTAGAGTGAAGGGCTTCACAGTCAGAGTAGAACGAAGAGATAGGCTTATGGGACGCTTCAGCTGCAGCACCTCTTCTGCTCTCTGTTGTTTTCTGACACCAGGAACTGCTGTTGTTTGCCTTGGAGCCAGTGGAGTGTGGACTGAGACCTGCAGTGACTGAGCTAAATAATGCTGTCCTTCTTTCATTTTGAATGTTGGCATTTTGTCCCAGGAATAAGTGCAAAGTAACCAAGACATATAGTGTGCTACTTTTCAATGAGAAAGGGAAAAAATAACCACACATATACCTTAAATATAAATAAAATGTAGTGTGTATATTTAAACACTCCCAAAGATTAACCACAACTGAAAAGTTGTGAACCTGGACAAATAACAATGAAACTAAATATACTAAAAAAAATAATAATAATAATAATTCACCTCTGAAGGGAGGGGAAGCAGGAGGAGGAGCAGGAGTTGCCAATACCTTCCTTGGTCTGCTCTGAGGTTTGCTCCGGCACGTCATTTCCTGTGGACAGGACGCTAAACTAACAATAAACAGCTCTTATTTTCCTTTAAAAAAATGGATGTTACAAAAGTAAGCAAGTTCCCCGTATTTATTTACAAATAGCATACAGATAAACAAACCCATATGTTTGGCTTTCTAGGAAGTTGTCTTTCTGTATTGGAAGACACAGCTCACCCAAGGCAGGTAAAGTGAAAGTTTTGGGTGACAGTGATAAAATTATAAAAAGGAAACATTGTATATACTATTTAAAATTTTAGTACTTAGCCAGGTCTGGTGGCACATGCCTCTAATCCCAGCACTTCGGAGGCTGAAGCAGGAGAAGTATCGGTGTGAATTCGCGACCAGCCTGGGCTACCAAAGTGAGATCAAGGCCAGGCTGAACTATATAGCAAGACCCTGCCTCAAAAGGACAAAGAAAGAAAGAAAGAAAGAAAGAAAGAAAGAAAGAAAGAAAGAAAGAAAGAAAGAAAGAAAGAAAGACTGATTTTTCCACCCTTTCTGCACACAGATGTTACCTAACGAGGCACTTAGATATGTTTCACACCCATTCTAAGATAAGTGAAGCAGTATTAGGGTGGCGTTGGGTTGGGCTGGTTTTTAAGGCTGCACAGGAATTTCCGTGGTCAAGATTCAGTGTCCACAGAAGATTGCCACCATCTGTCCACAGGCTTCGTGATAAGATCAGGAGCAGATCTTTCCGAATTCATGCTGATCTGAGTTCTTACAACAAAATGGAAAAGTCTTCTAAGCTCCTTACAGACAATATTCTCTGTGCTTTCCTTCAATCCTTAATTTAAACTATATAAAAACCATTTATCCAGAAAAGGAATTAAGTCCGAACAATATTTGGGCAACAGTTTTACAGAAGATTTCAAGTTCAGTATTGCAAGCAAAAATCAATGAAAAATATTTCCAGATCAGATACATATTAAACTACCCAGTGATTTGCATATACACATTTCACAATAAGAACATGATCTAGTAGCTACCTCGGTGTGACACTTCTTTCTTAAAAATAGACGCGAGAAAGCTGTTTTAGCATGGTAGTGTTGAATTACCAATATGTACTATGAGGTTGAATGTCTTAAAAGAATGAGAAAGAAAGTTAGTCACACATGCATAAGTACATAGCGTACAGAAAAGATGTAATTAAATGTAAAATAAATATATACTTTGTTTTCTTAAGAATGAAGCAAGTGTTTAAGACTGTGATAGATCTTTTAATCTGTTGCTATGCCAACAGAAAAATTTTAAATGGATCCAAAAAATGGGACAATTTTCAGGAATGTAAGCACAACCTATTTCAGAGAAGTGAAATCATATTCATATTATCCCCTCAAGGGTAAAGAGTCTTGAGAGAATTAGTGCAGAATTAATTGATCGTGTTCCCACCACCACCACAGCGATTGTGAGGCATGGAATCTCACGCTATATTTTTCTGAGATCTGGCTTTTGGATTTCGGTTCAACTGTTTCAGGACTGGAAGAAATACCGTTCCCCAGTCTGGAGCTAGCAGGACAAAGCATTTCTACCATTTTACCCCTGATTAACACACACCAGAGACAAAGTCCATAAATCTTGACCTATGTTTCTCAGATAGCTCTAAGATGATATAGTTTGCAAGTATAAAAACATCCTCATAAAATATACCTTCTGTGCAAATTGCCAGCCTGAATTCTGAATCAAACAAAGACAGTCATTATTTTTCTTAAGAGTAAACAAAGATTAACATGAAAGATATGTGATTTCTACAAACGATAGAAATAAATATTGTAAGTTTACTTAAATTCAATTCATATAAGATAGTATTTTAACCATGGGATATTTAGTTCAATAATTTCTTCCAACTTCCTCACAAGTAAACCAAAACATTTATCTGGAGAAAGTTAAATTTGTTTCTGTTGTAAAAACACTTTTAAGGAAAATGATAATACACCTAGAGAGTTTTCCCTTAGCTGCAGCGAAGTCAGGACTGGGTTGTCTCAGCAAAACAAAGATGAAGGTTTACATCAGCTGCCTTTCCTGAAGGTCTTTCTACAAAGAAAGAAATAGAGATTTCACAGTAATTAAGAAGCATTTTCAACCAAATACTGGTCTGTGTGGATGAGTCTGCCTATTGCCTCTGAGATGCAAGAAGCTACTTTAGCTTCCTTCCCGTACTTTATTTTTACATACTTAATTATCAATTAGAGCCATTGTGCACTACAATGTCTTATCATAGCATGATTTCTATTCTATTGCAAAGGTATGAAGACATCTAAAAGTGTGCAGCGTGAGGTAAGCAGTGAAATTCTTTCTTTTCCCCCAAGAGGTTTCTACCAAATTTCGGTAGTTATTTTCTCAGCATGTGGAGCTGTACAGATCTACAAATATGCTGCTGGAGCTCATCTTTAAACTTGGAGCATATTCCCACGGGAAGGAAGCTTGCCTGTCAGCTCTCGGGATCAATTTATCTTTCTTTTCTGAATAGTGAGCCTCTATCTTTGCTCATACTACTATTAAAGGTAAGCGACAGCTTTATCATCCCATTAGCACTGTTCAGCTAATATGATTCCACATTCACATAAAAATATGAGTTCTACTTACAAGCTACGTGGTATTTATTATATGTCACTCCTTGGATTATGTAGATGTTCAACACAGTTGTAGCTCAGATTAGCACATATGAAATTGGAAAATAGGCACTTACTATAGTCTTAAAAATACTTACTCATTCAGTCTTTGGTCACAAGTTGTGTACCAAAAAGCAACGGTACTTTGAAAACTGTTAATAAATGTAGTTGAATTCATACAATAAAATCTGATCTACATGAACAGCGTCCACACTTTACTATAGAGTACATTCCTCAAATGTTATCTCCCAGTGCTGCGACCAGGATATAGATTACAGAATCAGAGGCCAGTAACGCTCACAGGTGACTTTGCTGGCCCCTAGGAGCCTCCAAAAATCCTAGCATATTACTGAGGATGCTTTGATAACCACTGGTTTTAACTTTCAGCGTATTCTTTAATTCTGTTTTTTGTAAATGGAGAATATGCACATATATATGCACATGCTTTCATATGTCTGTGCATGTGTGTGTGTGTGTGTGTGTGTGTGTGTGTGTGTGTAAGATTTGAAAACTCCCCCAACCATCTCAGCTGTATTAATCAGGGTTTTCCTGAACCTCCTTCTCAAGACTTACTCATCCTTCTCTGCCTCCCATCTTTTCAGCTAGAAAAAAATGGAGACTGGAATGCTATCTATCTAATTTGCATGAATATTAACAAACTAATGATAATGCATAATAAAAATTTTTAATATTATCTAAACACATTTGTATATGAAATAGTTGTAAGATAGAATAACTTTATTTATATGCATAAAGTATTAGAAAAGCAAGCAGTAAATAAAACCACATCCAATAAAAAGTTTTAAGTGGCATTTGAGATGATTTTATCAGTAGATGGGCAACAATGTGTTTCCATAATAGATTAATGTGCTTTTATTTCTATTTCATTCCTAATCTTATTTTATATAAATTCATAGTTTTATTCATAATGTAGAATTTATACCAGTGCTAAGAGGACATATTCAAAAATTAATGGTACATGGACATGGGCATGGACCTGGCCCGAACTGCAGAGGCTCAGGCATGCATAGGGAGGCCCAGGGGTTCACTTTGGGGCATCTCTGTCATCTTCTCATTAGTCAAGGGCCGCAGGAGAGATGCTCTCTTCATTTTGATTTGTGGAAGTTGATTACTCCATTCCATCAACTGCAACAGGTGAGGGAGGAGAGCAGCCTCAGGCCTCACAGACACCTCTGGCTTCACTTCTTGTTCTTACTTTCCTTTGGCTTTATGCTCTTAATGAGAGCTGGGATCCTGATTAGTTTAACTCTAAAAAAGATCTTTATCTCAGGGATTGTAGAAAATAGTTTGCATCCAAAATTCTTTCGTGGTTCAGATAGCTAGAGACATTGTAGGGCAAAATCAAAAATTCTTAAAAAAAAACTATTAAACTGACACGAAAGCAAAATACCCAACTCTTTTTGAGCTATCTCCCCAGCCCTAAAAGACCCAAATCTAGAAGAAAGTTATATGTCTAATTGTAAGAGCTGTCAGATTGTCATTAAATCCTGTAGTATTTGTCATAACTTGTAATTTCTTCCTCTTAAGTAAGTTGCTTTAGGGATTCGCAGAGTCCCACGGTGATTCTCAGAAGTTGTGAATGTTGCACAAGTTGTCATTTTATGTCGTTCCTGAAGGGCACAAGCAACTCAGACCCCAAAACTAACTGCTTAAAAGATTCATGAATGAAGCATAAGTTCTGCATAAGAGTTTATCATGCACTATCAAAATCTGTGGAAACTCCACACCAAAACCATGTTCATGCACATTTTGTAATGGAATACTGACATGGTCACCCAGTTATTTCAAGTAGAAACCCTCACATTTCTTCCATTTGCTCAGGACATAAAAATGTAAGAGCACCATGACATTTTCAAAGCAATGAGGCCATGTACATTAATGGACTAAAAAGCGGTTTCTTGTAAAGAGCTCCTAAAATTTCAGCAGTCTGAGAGGATGGGTCAGAAGGACTACAAGCTCAACTCCAGTCAGGACAACTTAGTGAACCTGCTTCACCAAAAAAATAAAAATAAAAATAAATAATATATATATATATATATATATATATATATATATATATATGTATTTATGTAATGAAGAGCTTTTTATAACATATATAAAGAGCTATGCATACATCTCAGTGTGAAGGCCCTGAATTCAATCCCCAATACAATGAAACAAAAGCAAACCAAAAAAAAAAAAAAAAAAATTGGAAAAAAAAAAACTGTCTTTAAACACTGTTTAAAGCCGGGCGTGGTGGCTCACGCCTGTAATCCCAGCACTCAGGAGGCTGAGACAGGAGGATTGGTGTGAGTTCGAGACCAGCCTGGGCTACAAAAGTGAGCCTAAGGCCAGCCTGAACTGCATAGCGAGACCCTGTCTCAAAAAAATAAATAAATAAATAAATAAATAAATAAATAAATAAATAAACACTGTTTAAGACCTTTATTCCAAGGAATGTCCTCTAATTGAATTGTCAAAGTAAGAATTTATTGAAAACAAATGAAATTGTTAAATTCTACTCAAAAGGAAACTACACATTTGCATTTTGTGCACTCTTCAGTCTGAATTCATGTTGTATTGATGGTGAAATCGTAGGTAATATTTTGAAGTGCAAACTAAACTTAATTTTTGACTCAGCAAATCTTTCCTGAGCACCTACGATGTGAAAGTCTGCGAGTGAACTTGTTCTAGATGCTGAGATCAACAATGTCTAACTCGTTCCTTGACACCATTCCTTCAAAAAACATAATCTACTGAAGAAATGTGTCCTATCTCCACAAATAACTCAGTACTTTGTGATAGCATTGTCTGGTGTTTACTATGCATTGTGTTAGCTGTGTGAGGCTCTTAATCTTCACCATAGCCTTAAATTTCATAAGGAAGGAAAAGAAGACAGAAAGTGATAGGAGACGTGTCCAAGACACACAGGACTCTAATGATGGTCCCAAGACTACACCCAAGCTTTGGCCTTCCAATCTAAAACTGAATTATTTTTCTTCTCTAGTCTGTCACCTAAAATTAAGGGGAAAGTCCATGAAATGTTACCAAAGGTTATATGTGAACTTGGACTGGTTTCTAATGGAAAAAAAAAAAAAGAAAAAGAAAGCCACCGTGTTCACATTCACTGAAAATTTTAGGGGCTGGGGGAGATAGCTCAGTGGCTTAAGCACCTGTCTGGCATGTGCAAGGTCCAGAGTTCGATCCTTAGTAGATAAAAAAAGATAAAATTTTGTTTAAACTTTACAGGAATATTAAGCAAGATAATAATTTGCCTTCACCAAAACACATGGGTAGTTTTAAAAGAAAAGTAATATTTTCTTTCAAAATATGAATCTCACTATAAGTTTATAAGCAGTTCATCAAAATACAGTTTCAGTGCTATGTCTCTAGTCATCTGCATTACCAATGCTCCTTATATGGGCTTTTTTTTTTTTTTTTTTCTGGAGAGAGTAAAAATTAATTTTGTAAAGAGCCTTTATCCCAGGCCTCTCAAAGTATCTTTTCAGCAAAAAGAGCACTAGAACCAAAAAAACAAAACAAACAAAACAGCCCAAGAACCTCGGTTTCCTTTCCAGCTCCGACATAGCCGCTCATCATGTCAACCAAAGGAGCACCAAATCCCGAAGGGCTTTTCCAAACACACGCAGCGCATCCCAGCATCCCATCTGCTCCCCGAGAGTGACAGGATGTACTCAACGCATGCTGGATGTGATACCTCAGCACCAAGGCACGCAAATAAAATTCATCCGATTTTTACATCAACACCTTGCTGTTTGCTCTTTGCAAAACTGGAACGTGACTCTCCAAAAGAGACCCCATTCTTTTTCATTTTTGCTGCTGGCTCAGCCTGCCCTGGGGGCTGGGCTGGAGCATCCGGGGTGCCCGGACAAACCGAGGTCCCTGCAGTTGCCTAAGCTTGCCTAAGCAGGCACTTTAGACCACTGAGTTATCTTTCCAGCCCCGGTTATGTTTCTTGCCTAATATTTATGCTTCCCTTTCCCCCCCCCCCTCCTTTCTTAGTTAGGGTGTAAAATAGAATACATATATATTGATTTATCATACTACCGATATACCGTGTATCCAGGAGGGTTTCTTAGCTAACTTATTTGAACGGTGGCACTCTTAGGTAAATCTCAGATTAGAATTGCTTCCTCTGTCTAAATAGATCCTTTCTCGTCGTGCCTCGAGGCCTCCACAGTGCGGGATTTGCTATGCGTTCCGATGGAGCGCAATGATAAGGCAGGAGCAAGATTAGATGTGCTCTGAGCTGCATTCATGTTCTCTCCTCCTAGTTGCCTAGGAGAAGGAAGAAATCTTTAGAAAAATGTTTCACAGGCTCCTTTCTGAATTGATATGTAGGGCATTTCTCCTTTTTTATCCAAGGTGACAGAGCGTATGAGATGTAAAGATGAGTTTGCTCAGGTAATTACCCCTTGTTGATAGCAGATTATTTCCTCTGGCAAACTTGAAAATAACTTGTTGGTGTGTAAGTTACTGCTGTTCTGGGGATGTAGTAATTTACTCTCCTGCCTCTTTTATGAGCACATTTATTTTAATCAGTAGAGTTCAGAGTGGCTCTTTTTCATCTAACTCCATCTCTTTTGGAGTTATGCACCTTCTAACATATAATGAAGGAAGGCCTTTTGCAAGCACAGGAGAAAAGAACCATGATGTATTATGAGAAAAGCGGTCTTTGCACTGCGAATCATAGCCCATGATCCCCCCACCCATGTTAAAAACACAGCATTCATTCTCTACAGCTGTGGTCCAATTTATTTTTTGGCTGAAGCAGTGTCTGAGCTCATGAAATAACTCCATGTTATCTGTCCTTGTACTGCAGGATAACAGAATAGTTATATACATAAGCCTCAAGAAAACATGACAGAATTGAGTGGATAGAACTTGCAGGACTTCTAAGAAGTAGCGGCTCATATATGTAATCAAATGCCTGTGGGACACAAGTAGCTGGAGAATTTTACCACCTCCTTTGTTTTGCAGATGAAAAAGGAAAGAAACCAACCAAAGAAAAAGGCTTTTCCATGGCACCTGGAATCTTTCACGGACATCATCCAAATATTTTAACTAAGATTCCTTGCCCTGCCTCTTGCTGCACCTCTTCACAGAGATCTGATGCATTCTAAAGAGAAATAAGAAAGCAACATTCATTTCCACTAGCTGGATAAATTGAGATAAATCCACACATGTATAATGAAAGTTCAGTACAGGAATCTTTTATTTTTCTCTAGCTCCATAATAATGGTGACAAGATTTGTAGCTCCAACACCTGTGTCTTCTCTGGAGAAGGGAACTATTTGGGTGGTGGAGCACAGACATCAAATTCCAGCAGTCATATTCTTCACAAGATCCACTTCTGACCAGGCAATCCATCCTCCTAATCACAAGACATGGAGATGTCACTGCCGGCTTATCATGGGGGTTATTAAGAGGACAAAGGAAAGCCAAGGTGTCAGAAGTCATTTGCTTTCTTAAAAAAGAAAAGAACTACAATTTGTGAGCATTACTTCCTTAGACCTCTTTCTTGCTTAGAAATGTTTGTCTAGGTGCAACTAGCATATCAAAAATAATTTTATTGTTAAGAAAAGATTTGAAAATTATTGTAACTTGGAAGAGGAATGGTCTCCAAAAATCTCAGCTCTTCACAGCCAGCGCTCTTGGAGGTGACTGTGCCACTGCGCAGGGAGCTGGCCCCTGGGAGGAGGTGGAGTCTGGGGGAAAGAGGGAAATCACTGTGGTGCAACCCAGAGGCATGCATCGCTCCTCCTGGCTGCTCCTGTCTCTCACGCTGCTTCTTGAATACCATAAGGTGAGCAGATCCAGCCCCTATTCCTGCCAAGCCCCTCCACCATGTTGTTCCTGCCTTGGAGACAGCCAACTGTGGACTGTCACCAGCATCCAAAGAAAACCTCTCCTTTAGCCTATAGGTGTCGGTGCTGCAACTGGTAGGCAGGCAGACAGACACAGACATAGACAAAGACAAAGACAGACAGACACTGACAGATACAGAAACCAGACAGATAGACACAGACAGACAGACAGACAGGACAGGACAGGACAGGACAGGACAGGACAAGACAGACAGACAGACCGGGACGGGACAGGACGGGATGGGACAGACAGACAGACAGACAGACAGAGACAAAGAGAAGCATAGACAGAGACAGTGACATTAGAAAATCAAAAACTTCAAGATTACAATTATCTCTGGACTTTTTGACATAGAAAATACCTGAGCAAGCCATCAGTTTAGAAGGAACGACCCATACTAATTTATAAAGCCAACTCTACATCCTTCCACATCAGTGGTAGCGTTATCACCTGCATGCAGGTAAGCAATTACTAAAACTTAAGCACAGTAGCAGGAAACATTTTTAAAGTTTGTATTACTGTTCTTGAATAACTAGGTGGAAAGTGCCATAACTATATGACAATAAATTTGTTTCTGTCCTGAAGCAGGAATACATAGCATATTTTTATTGCAATAAAAGTAATATGTTCTCAAATCAATTCACTTGAGTAAACTGTTATGAAATCTGGAAAAATATATAAAATAGATGTTCAGGTTTTTATATCTTGATGAAACGTCTCTCAACAAAAATAGAGAATTATTCATATATCTTGCACTATTTGAGCCATGTAGTTCTGTCTGTACAATTTATGATGAGTATAAACAATTTAAATTTTAATACATTATCCTATTATTTGACTGATAGTTAAAAATAATTAAATTACTTATTAATTAAATTAATCATTTTATTTTGATGACATAGTGGTCAAACATTTTGCCAATTAAGGAATTGCAATACAAGGGCCAGGATATAGCTCAACAGTATAAGCGCCTCCCTGGCAAGTACAAGGTTCAGAGTTCAATCCCCAGTACCACTGAAAAAAAAAAAAAAAAGAAGACATTTCATGCAAGTCTCATGTAATTGTTGATAGTTAAATTCTTCAATGTGGAAATTGTGAGAAATTAGAAATTCTAAGTTTGATATTATGATTTCTTGACCAAATTAAGTTGAGAGCATGTGCATGAAAAATAGAAGTTCTTTGTAAATATTGTAGGGAAGAGAAAAAAATAAGGGAAATAGATTAAATGTCAGGAAAAAAAACTAGTAATTTTTAAAAGGGAGAACACAAATCTCATTTATCAAAATATATTGTGACAAATACTAAAAATAGTGGAGACAGATGTTTTATTTCTTTTACCCTGGAATCTACTCATGGATCACTGCTCTGAGCAGTTTTGTCAACTGAGAGCTGAGTTCTCAAGTGAATCTATTTAATTATTTACAGCCCAACTCAACTAGCTATATGGAATATAATGGTCACATCCACAAAAAGAAATAAATTCTTGTCCTCAAAACTTTAAGTGATATATTTGACAATTTTCTTCTGTATAGCTTATCAATCTACTTAACAGAGATATTTACCCCCCAAAATTAAATTACATTAATTAAATTAATTCAAAAAGATAAAGCCACGCTCACATGGACAACACCAATTAGGAAGACTAGATGATGCTGGTTACTCAACAATGGCAGACTTAAGGACAATTGACCATGTCCTGGTCTATTGAGTAGCAGACTTGGGAGATGGTGGGGCAACAAGTAAGTAACTAATACACTACATGTCTTTCATCAAAAATGACTTTTGGAAGCACCAGTTAGGCCGGTAAGGGGAACAGTTTCTAAAACTGACAACATGTACACCAGAGTGGTGTCCAAGCGCCTGCGTGACAGAGAGCTAGCTGCAGCTCCTGGTGGTTTCCTCCCAGGTAAAATTCCATTTCCTGGAGAAAAGACACTCCATCCCCTTAGTGATGAAGAGCATTGTCTCTGAAGACACGCAGTTTGGCTTAGGAAGTTAGAGTTCCCTTCACCAGCTGGGGACTTTAGGCAGTTTATAGAATGTCTTAGTCTTGGGTATGCTTTCTGTGCAGGAAAAAAGGATGAGGAAGTAGTAGAAAGATGAACAATCATTTCCCATCTTTAAAGAAAATAATAGTCTGGGTTGAAGATAAAAATGCATTCTTATATGAGGTGGTCAGAATAATGCCTGTCATAATTCTTCAGTAGATAATAACTGACCCAGCCGAAGCAAAAGCATAAAATAACTCGAGAGTTGTGGCAACGTTATTGATCTCCCACTTCCAGAGAAGATAAAAATCTTTTAGTGGAAGGAAGACAGGTGTATTTCTGAAGGAAGCAGCCTATACCATTTGTGGTCAAACATGTGGTGAATATTTAGATTTTTTAAAAAGATTTATTACTGTGAAAGACACATTGCCATGACTCTCCCCTCACAATACCTTTCTTTGCTTCAAAGAAAAACTCTCTAACCTTTCTTGCAACTTCTGGAGGTAGTTCTTGGAGTCTTCCATGACTGTTTTTACAAAGTATGACTTAAATACACAGAGAGTGAGCAGTGCTGCTAAGCGCCTCCCAGTGGAAGGCGGGGTCTGCAGAGCTCCTGTGTGGCTTCCTCCTTGAGTCACAGAACATGGCACTGTGACTTTTCACCATGTTAAAATGACCTTTACATGGATTTAACATATGGAAGCATCCAGGATAATGCAACTGAAGATATTCCCCCAGGAGAAGAACTTTAGAAAGGGCAACACAGTGGAGTAAGTGTGTTCAAAGCAGAATAGAGTGTGGAGTGGGGGCCAAGGAGATAGCTCAGTGGAATAAGTACTTGTCTAGCAAGCTCAAGGTTCTGAGTTCAATCCCCAGAGCTGAAAAAAAAAAAATGTGGTGTATATTTGGGGTAGATTAATGGCATTGTGTCTTTATTATAATAAATTTATTTAAGCACTCACCACGTTTCTGGATCATGTCTAGTAATACCATAGAGAGTGCAAAGGAAGTCTTGCACTGTTATCCGCTTGGTTCTCTGTACTTGTGCCGTGTGGTGTCAGGCAAGCTACTGAACATTTGTGGACCTCGTTGTTCTTAACTAGAAACTACAGAACCCCATGCTGGTGATTTCTAACTCCACCCCCAACTCTATGTGACTACACACCTCTGCAACTGAAGAAAGAATAATCCGGCAGACGCTTTATGGCCCATGGTAACAGATGAGCCTACGTGCCCATTTCTACTTCTCCAACGCTCACGCAAGCCACCACACGCATGTGGAAGACGCTACGTTCCCCTGAAATGCAATTAAGTCGGTAAATGAAATGCCTCGTAATTCCTGCGCTCTCTCAACTGCGCATGTGTGCTCCATAAGTACAGCACCTTCCAATTACATACGCTGAAGTGGCATACACCTCACCGTGGTGCTCTCAGGGAATCCATTCTCCCCACACACTGAACTTTTAAATTGAGATGTTTATTCTATTTCATTATAATGTGTAAATTGTTACTTTCTATTCCACCGCCCAGAGGTAAATTGAAGATGTGTATACAAAGTGGAACTATTCACCTAATAAAATCACTGACATAGTAAGAGGGCTCCCATTTTAGTTATTTATGCTGTTTCCTTTCATTTTTAAAGATGACACTAGCCTTTATTACACATTCTGAATGTGTGTGTTGTAGTTGTACAACACATTTTCCTTCGATGACCCATTAAAGTAGCATAATGTTTCCTATACTCATGCATCTCTTAGCACACACCTATGCAGATATATATATTTGCATTCTTCTTCAGAGGGGCAAAACAGGCTTCACAGTGAGAAAGAAAGGGAAAAAACCAACACTTGGCCAATTACGTCATTTCATCTCATTTTCACTTTCAATCTAGCATTATCTTAGGCTCAGTAGGAACAAATGATACAATGATAAATACATTCTGACACTCCTCACATAATCTACATTCTTGGCCATCCAATCTTAACTTTACAAGCTTCTTAAGAAATGTTATCTTTTTAAAATAAGGAAAGAAAGCTTCAAATGCGACTGCCAATCTAACCCATTGCCGCGCTGCATGTCACACTGCTGAAGCAGCACTTGGAATCGCGAAGCAGAGAGTGCTACAATTCGTCTCCTGTGACTCATGACACCAGATGACAAGCGAGCCTCTGTCCTTGGGCAGCACCAGAAACAGTGGAGAATCCGTGTGGGTGTTCGAAGCATTGTGAATAGCTCTTAGGGAAGGCAGGAGGCCAAGCCTCAGGCTTCCTGTACGTTCTACCGTCCTCACAGATGGCATAGTTTTGGCCAGTGTCCAAGGACCTTGGTCACCGAGTGAACTTTCCCTGACTCTGCGCCGTTGATATCCAGACGTCCAGGAACACAGGCCCTGCTTGTGACTAGATGCTGTTTCTCTCTGCATTCTCTGAATAAACATTCAGAAAGGTATTTTGCCTGAGCTAAATACCAGGGCTGTTTAGCACTTTGTCATACAATTACCGTGGATTGTATCAATACAGAAAGTATGTTTTATAATTTAGTCCTAATAAATTTTTGACCCATAAATCAATAAACCTGTTACAGACTGAATAATAATATTTGTTTCCTGAATGCATGTATGATATCAACAAGGTCACAGTTTACTGTCATTTTTAATAAGGAAAAAAAAACTCTGCCGTACTCAAGGGGCATTTAACATATTTTGACAAGGTGACACGCAATTATCCATTAACATTGTATTTGTCTAAGCCACACTGCATTGGTATGCAGGAGGCATGTAGCAGTTCACTGATGTCTCACGTGGGGAAGGAGAATTAGGCAAGTGGGACCTTCCCAAGTCCTTCACCAGCAGGATGCATCTTGCTATTGCTGTATTGACTAAACATTTGGCTGCAAAAAATCAGAGACATAGAGAGACAGAGACAGAAACAGGGAGAGAGAGACAGAGAGACAGACAGAGATGGAGACAGAGGCAGAGACTGAGAAAAAGAGAGCAGAAGGGAAACTGAGGCTGGAAAATCACAAATTTGAGCACAATCTGGACAATTTAGTGACTTAGACCACTATATCAAAAAATAAATATTTTTAAAATTGTATCTAGGAATGCACCCAGCACAAGGTCCCTGGGTTCAGTCCCCAGTGTGGCAAGAAATAAAAAGAGAAGAGACAGAGGGACAGAGGGAGAGAAACAGGGAGGAAGGGAGGGATGGAGGGAGGGAGGGAGAACAGCCACGAATATGTATTTCCTATTTTTGAATATGACAGTGAAAGTACATCATTTCAGAAAATAGGACCATAGTAAAACATCATAAAATATTCAGTATGGTCTTAAATTGAAAGACTTGTAAGCTCTTCTGGACTATTTTTGTTTAACTTTATTTCTCAACATTTTAAGTGGGTTAAATTTTGCACTTTTTTGCCAGAGCTGAATTGTGTTCTTTACACTCTTGGAGGTTCAGTCGACACTTGATTTCCTCTTTCCACAGCATGTTCCTGAAATTCAAAACTGAAGCATCCCAATGGGAATCACTGGTGCTTTTCTATCCGGAGATTTGCCCTTCTTGCTGTATGTACCATGTACCAGCAGGTCACCTGTCCCTAGTACCTCTTCTGTCAGGCTTAACCTCAAATAATCATATAACTCATTCCCTCTATCATGGCTATAAAAGCACTAAAACCTATCTTTATAGCAACTTCTCTTTATTGTCTCTACTACATCTTTCATCCTTGACCAATTTTTTGACTAAGTAAACAACTATAATCTTCCCCTAGTTAATCCCAATCTTTACCATTGTCCCCTTCAGCTTCTTACCAACTGGCCAGGGCCACGCCTCTCAATACTGCCTCACACTCTTCCATAGAAATCTGTGTTGGTCTCCAAATCATAGATAAGCTAAACACGCATAACCGTTGGGCTAGCATGGTCATTATTCATACTCTAAAGTTACCTTAGCTGTTTGTTTTTCTAAATAGTTTCCAGCATTCTACTTAACTCAGCCTTTCCCGATCTTCTTGGAACATGAGGATCACCAATGCCAATTAGATTGATTGGGTAATAATATCTAAAGATGGGACTTAGAAGTGTAGTTTTGGGCCAGCCAGATAGCTCAGTGGAATGAAGTGCCTCCTTAGGCAGACACAGTGATCAAGGTTTGACCCAGCTTCGACCCCAGGGCGCAATGAGACAGTGATTGAGACTGAGCATGGTGATGTGTGCCTATAATCCCAGCACTTGGGAAGCTAAAAACAGGAGAATCGCTGTGAGTCCTATCTACATAGCGAGACCGTATAGACCCTGTACCAGATATATACCAAAAAAAAAAGAAAACTGTAGTTTTAATAAGCACCTGATGACATGCTTACAATAAGGCAAGTGTGGGACCCTGTCTCAGTTAGTTTCTTCTTATTGCTAAGACAAAATATCCAATACCTAAAATTAAGGAATGATAGGCTTATTTAGCTTAAAGTTGATGGAGGGTTTAGTCTATAATTGGCTCCAAGGCAGGGCAGCACCGCGCAGGAGCAACACTTTAAGCCGGTGGCAGAGGGCAAAAGCAGGGGACAGGAGGTCTCTGTCTTCCTCTTACATTGTCACAGGCTACCACCCATACCATCTGCACGCCCTCCTCCCGCACAGGCTCAGGATGTTTACAAAGTGAGGCCCTTGGCCCCTGCTGAGTCACTTAGCTAACCTTCTAAACGGCTCAAGCTGACGCAATATATCAACCTAACAGGCCCAATAATTTAATCCATTCTTTATCCATTTGCTCTATAAAGCTATAAATACACCCGCTAGTCTTAAAAAAATATATCTGCAATCATTTTTTTTTTTTATCTGAATAAGTAGAGTTACTGGTCATAGTCCCTGTACACTAAATTTACATAGATTGTCTTGTTTATGGCTAAATTCAAATCCTCTGATTTTTTTGTTTGGCTGGGGCGTGCAGTCGCACACCCGTGATTGCCTCACCGAGATCACAGCATGGATGAGAGAGAAAGCTTTTCCCATCTGGCTTTGACAAAGCAAGTTGTGGTAGTACAAGTTGTCCTCAACCAACAACCAAGCAGATGTGAAGAAGACCAATCTGCAAAGCCCTGAATGCTGCCGGCACTTGTGGGACCTGAGAAGCAGACCCTTCACCGGCGGACTCTCCTCAGAGAGTGCTGTTGTGAA
The DNA here is from genome assembly GCA_004027025.1 of Myocastor coypus. Lineage (NCBI taxonomy): Eukaryota > Metazoa > Chordata > Mammalia > Rodentia > Myocastoridae > Myocastor > Myocastor coypus. Next base: position 27,775 of record PVJA010015047.1, on the reverse strand, counting down.
ACCCCTGGGCCTGCAACCCTAGCAGGCTCAGAAGCAAAGGGCCCAGGAGGTGAGGCTCAGACTCCTACCCTACCGAAATTGAGAAATAATAAATGTCCTGTGTTAATCGTTGATTTCAGAGTCATATTATTACGCAGCTATAAACAAGTTATGTGTAATGGGTTTGTTTTATAGTCACTGTTATTTTGAGTCTTGTGGCCTTTTGAAATTTGAGGTTTTGCTACGCTGAGTTTTAATCTGACCTCAGCCTGAATGTCCTTGTTAACAATATAAAAATACCATAAATGCTGGCAAGACAGAGAGGGAATGTAAATAGTAAAGCTGTTATGGCTTATGTCTAGTTGTCCTCACAAAGCCTCATGCAATCATGGGGCGGGGACTTCTGTAGATTGAGACTTGACTCATGAGTCACTGGGATTATGTGTTTTAGCACAGATGAGATTATTGGCCTGAGTACTCCTGGGAATTATAGGTGTGGCCTGAGGCGGATAGGCCAAGTCAGAGAGCCTGATGTATTTGAAGAGAGACAGAGAGACAGATTAGCGCTGTTGCTCTCTGCTCCCTTGTGTTGCCTCTGTCGCCATTGTTCCTGCTCCGCCACCATGAACTGTTGCTGTCTGCCATATGCCTCTTAGCCTTGGAGCCCGCCACATTTGGACTGAAACCTCCAGTAACTGTGAGCTAAATAAACCTTTTCTTCCTTCATGTTGAATCAGGTATTTATCTCAGCAACGAGTAAAAAAGAAACTAAGACAAAAGCCAAGATGGAAATTGGTGTGGGAGTCCTCAAAAAACTATGACATAACTGCTATGTGATCCAGCTAAAACACTCTTCGGTATGTACCTAAGGGAATTAAAATCCGGGTATGCTGAAGATACCCATGGCTATCAGCGAAGTTATGGAATCAGCCTGACTGCCCATCAAAAACACAAGTGGAGAAAGACAACGCAACATGCATATGCTATGAAGTGACTGCCATAAGGAAGAGAGGATCGGGTCACTCCCAGGAGAATGGCTAGAAGCAAAGATCACCATGATAAGGAAAAGCAGTCAGATTCACAGAGCGACGCCATATATTCTTTCATAGGTAAAATTCACTGGGGATTGGGGAGTGACATGGATGCACGAAGGAGACTCTTTGCAAAGAATGAAGGGATCAGGCAAGAGGGAGGATAACCTAGATAGGGTGGGCATGGCAAAAGTTCGTGAAAAGTGTTAGGAAAATCCCACAGTGGAGTCCATTACTCTGCGTAACCCATATGCATTAACTTCAAGAAGGACTTTGAGGTTTTGACTTAATTAAAGAGATACCAAGTGCTGCCATCTCAATCTACCTGCACCTGCTCACTTACACTGCATCCCAGTTTTCAACACATAAAGGAGGTACTTTATCTACTTAGGTCATGAACATAACACCTATACACACTTGCCACACACTCAGGCTCTAAATGGCTCCAGATGACAACGCAGTCCAGTGAGTCTGTTTTCAGAAATTTCAGTTAAAAGAGATAAAGCAGACCTCTTGCTTATCATACCAAGGACAGAAAGGGACTTGTGTATACAAAAATAGTACTGCTGACCTAGACAAGTGCTTTATCTGTAGTTCTTTCAAATTCCTCGAGAGCCTCTAAGTGACTCTAAGTTTCTGATGACCAGAGAGTGACCAATGAGGGATTGAACGTCTGTCAAAGCCGTGGTTGCAAGTAAACCTTCGCACGGAAACTCAGACATGATGCAAAGCCAGGGACACAGGTAGGAGAGAAATCATCATTGTGTATGTTCCTTCGTCAGCCATGGCCATGGGAAGGGTTGCAAGCCCAAAACACAGACAATGAAGAACTCCTAACCGCAAAGGACTATGTCCTCAGTTTGCTAAAAATAAAGGTCCCATTGTGAGGCAAATCGTCTCCCCGAAGGCTTGGAACAAGATGAGAATCTTGCTCAAAAATAGGTCATTATTAAATGGAAAATATAATTCTAGTCTTAAAAAAATAAGACTAGAGAGTTGGTGGGGGGACATTCATTTCTTATTTATGAAACCACTTTGGGAACAGGGTCCGCTGAGTCTGAGTGCCTTTTTATGGAAACAGACACTATTATTCAATTTTGTCCTATCTTTTTATTAATAGGTGTAAAACACCCCCAGAGAGGAGTTCTAAAGCTTCAGCAGAAAGCGGCAGTATTATAACAGTTCCACACCCAAATGGCTGTCTCTGAGCCTGGGAGGGTCTCTATCCCAAAAGCTGATACTCAAGTAAGACTGCTATACTGGCTCTGCCTTCGGAAGGACAAATGTTCTTTGAGCAGTGGCCCCTGGACACAGGACGTGCTACACTGTCCCTTATTCTTGCTCCTAGAGTTCCTTCGTTCTGCGCTAAGGATGCTGCACCAGGAACTTCCTTTAAGAGGCCCGTGTTTCTGTAGCTTGATGAGAAAGTCCTAAATTGAACTTTTTCATGAACATGGTTTCTGGACACCTATTTCCGAGGTTGAAAGTGTGGGTCGATGAAGGTCGCGGGTTTTAGGGTGAAGAAAAGAAAATGAAGGCCCTGAAAGATGGTGAAAGCCACAGAAATTTTAGGAATGAAGACAATAAAAGAAGCGCAGTTATTTTCATTTTAGATTAGCTACATAGATAGTATCGTTTCACATTTCAACTTAAAGAGAAAAACGCCACAAAGGAGACAGGAAGACGGATCTCTGACAAAGGGGAAAGAGGCCAAGAAACAGAGGCCTGGGGAGACAGGTAGATACAGAGAGAAACGAGATGTGCTACTGGCACGTGCTGATGCCCCGCAAGAGGGGGGACCATTTAGCACTGCAAACACAGGGCAATAGAAATAAAAACTTTAAAAAATATTAATAAACTTAAGCCTCTGCTAAGGTCAATCCTTTAAAGAAACTGGAATATTTTTCAGAGTTCCTCATAAGTAACTTACATGACAGCAGTATTTCTCACAGTTATATTTTGCCAGTGCCTGAGCTTTGTGTGTGCAAATTCTCGTAACATGTAAAAATCAAAATATTTTCATTAAAATTAAGTAATTCTAAGTTCTTTATTTTGAAAAGGCCCCAAGTCCTGTATGTGCCAGATAGTCTGGTTGCTCCTATCTTGTGTATATCGTGACCACCTGATGATGAATTAGGAGAGATTAGTGGCCAGAGAGTGACCTGCAACATCAATCATGAGGAGACGATGTCCCTGACCTCACCAAAGTCCCTTCACAAGGAGAAGAAGCTGGACCTGTTTCAGGAAGTCACCATGTGAAACTGTAGAGACGTCACTTCCCTTCTCCCTTCAAATGCATGAGGAATGAAACCAAACAATTTGATGATAAGAGCATAGAAGAAAAGAGATCAAAAAAAGAAGTAGTGGAGAGTGTGACAATTGCTTCAAAGAAACTAAAATGTTGTCACCTTTAAATTGTAAGATTCCATGTGACAGATATTGTGTAAATAAATGGCATTGGATGGAGCCTTGTCAAGATGTCAGGGTAGGAGCAGGCAAGATACCTCAGTGGACTGAACACCTGCTCAGGCAGGCACAGGGACTGGGTTTTGATCCCTGGTTCCACATGCCACGCTGGCCCTGCCCCAGGGGAGCACTGAGCCAGCGACTGAGTCTGGCATCATGGTGCAGGCCTATAATCCAAGCTCTGAGGAGGCTGAAAGCAGGAGGATCACTATGAGTCCGAGATGGTAGGGAGACCCTGTGCCAAATACATAAATTGAAAAGGAAAAAAAAAGATATCAAAGCAGGCATAGACAATTTGATATGTAACAGACAAAGCTGCAAACTGTACATAGTCCACATATTAGTCATCTGTCTGAGGAGAAGCTGTAATCTTAGTGATATATTATGAGCCTAATACTAATTTCTTTTAAACTACATTAATAAAATTTCAGTTATCACCTATGATACAGCCACAACAAAAAAAAGGGGGCTTCAGTGAAATGCTATTTTATGAGGCACACTTTGGCTTGTGCTATAACTCCAGGCTCCAGAACTTGACTATGGTTATTACTTGAGTCTTCCTTTCATAATAATGAAATGTAAAAGATGATTTATCCTGTGATTGTATTTTTAAGTAGTTTTAAAGTTAGATATGTTAAGAATAAACAATAACATGAAATAAGCACTATATTCTTGATAGTGAGCTTTCTGTAGCATACCTATGTGCATTTTGAAAACCCACAAATATTGTATAGTATTGCTTTAATATTAATTAAGGACATAGAAATCTTGGCCCAGATATGATTAAAGGCTGCCTCTCCACTGTGGTTTTACTCAGAAATTCTCTTCATTTCGTAAAACCTTTCCATGGTACTCACAGATGCTTCTGAATTTATCCACAAATGGAGTCCACACACCATTCTACACTGCCCTGCCTTGGACTGTTTGCACTCAACAAGTCCAGGGAAACAGCGAGCCCTGTGTGCCAACATTTTGAAGGCTGAGTGAAATGAGAAGAATGTCCTTAGTGAAAATCAAAAAAAAAAGCACAGTGCATCATTACACTCAGATGAGAACAGGCAGTGGGACTGCAAATAGTTAAGACAAAGGCAGCTAGACATGAACGGAAGCCAGGGGCATAGGTAAGAGACACATAATATCAACAATCCACCTGCACTGACCTGGCCACAGGCTAAAAGACATGGTGCGCCTTAGTGTCTTCTGGCCCCGTCTTTTAATCCCAGTCCCAGATTCAACCCCAGACCCTAAGTCAGAATCCAACCATAGAACAACAAACTACTTCACAGTCTTCAGTAGTGTGTGTATCATATGATACTCAATATCATATTTTCTTCACTCTAGCATAATTTATATCACTGTGATTGTTTTTGCTTGATGCATTTCGTATTTATCTACCAACATCCCTCTTTTTCTTACTTTCCCAGTCATTCAAATCTCACTCGCTGGTTGTAGCCAATGTTGACAACCACTTGAATAAACACACACTCAATGTGGATTATTCTCTTTTATTGGGAATTAAAAAGCAATAAGGAAAATCTCAAGACTTTTCAGCAGTTGTTTGAAGGTCACACTTTAAAGAGTCCTCACCATCTGGTTTTTACGGCTTTTCGGCTGCTGCTCTTAATCCGCTACTTGAAGCCTGAAGCTATAGCTTCCTCCTCTCCTCTCTGATGCCCCAGTGCACTCCTCCCGGTGGGCCTGTCTTCTGTGTTCCAGGCACAGGTTCTTACCCTTGCTTTACACACTGAAGAAGCATTAAGAATACATGCAAGCTGGATGTGGTGGTACATGCCTATAAACCCAGCACTTCGGAGGCTGAGGCAGGAGGATCAGTGCAAGTTCAAGACCAGTCTAGGCTACAAAAGTGAGCTCAAGGCCAGCCTGAACTGCATAGCAAGACCCTGTCTCAAAAAGACAAAAAGAAAAAAAATGCTGCATGCAAATCAGGACCAGGGAGATAGCTCAGTTGAATCCATGGCTGAGACCCTGAACACCCTGTAAATCCTTCCCTAAAGTACAAAAAGGAAAAGAAAATCAGTGTGTTGGAAGAGAATGTCTAAACTGAATATTATTCCCCATGCAATCTCAGAAGGAAACTCCAAAACAGCCACAATGTTACTGTTGTGCGTTGACCAGTTAACCACTGTCAGAGCAGCAGCCAACTGGTGAGTGAGACATAGGTCAGCAACTCCCCAACCGTAAGAGATACGTACGACATGCTTAAATTCTGGATAAAAGCAAGCCAGAAGAATGATCATAATATGATCCACTGGGTGGGAAGAACTGTTCATCAAGCCTAGAGAAAACAGTACATCTTCAGGAGACAAAGCAAGAACTAGCAGCCGTAAGGCATTCACTAATTCCTTCTCCTCTTGGAGCTCTTTAGATTTTGCTTTTATTGGAAGGTTTCCAATCTGTTTATATTATTCTTAAATCAAATCGCAGCACATCAAACTGCTTCATAACCCTAGTATGAGATGTACTATGTGATTCTCCAACTTCCGATGTGCTTCTGTCCAGTTTAACTCATGTTTATCCCAGAGGTATATGGAGTGCATCTCCCATTTGTCCACCTGCACCCCTCTTTCTCTCCTTCTGCAGTTCACACCGCACCTGTCAGGTGACCCGAGGAGTGCAAGCCTGATCTTTAACGCCTCCTCTTCTGCCATGTCAAGGTCATCTTAAATCTTAAGTAGATCTTCCAAGGTTCTTGTTATCTCTCCCAACTAAGAGACTTCCATGAAACTTTATGATCATGTTCCATATTTTATCATCTAAGCCACTGATAAAATGTTAAATATTACCACCCTGGACAGAGCCCTGTAGAATATCATTTGATGTGTCCTTTTAGGTTGCCTTTGAAACATTAATAACTCCTCATTGAATATGACCTTTGAACCAGTCAGTACCCAACTACCCGCCAGAACTGTATTTCCCTAGATTGATAGTGCTATTTTAAATCTATACGCTACAACTGCTTGCCTCTTCACAAAGACAGAATGGATTTTAATCATATCTGCTTAAAATGGACCGGTCAACATATGCCAAACATGAACCCAGGATAATTTAGCACTATTCATAAATGTGATATTTTCAGAAAGCCATGAAAAGAGCTCCTCATTAATAATGGTGACTTAAAGGTTTGTCATGGACTACTCCTCTCACCTCTTTTGAACTTAATGACAATTCAAGTCAACACCCTCGTTTCTCCCTTTGTTGCAGCTATTCGAAGGGGAGAAAACAGGATTGTTGCAAAAGACTGTTGTCCAGGCTCCAAGAAGTCCAGACAAGGCCTCTGGAGACTCTCTGTTTCTCCTCCAGATCCTTTTACTGACATTAATGATGAAGCGGCTTTGTCTGTGTCTCTGCCTTGGTTAGCAATGCCTTCGTGACAGGGCCGCTCCAGATGCATTAGATCAGCAGCTGATGCCATCGTGCGAATGTCTAACACTTACTCTAGGTAGGTGACACTTCTTAATATTCAGTCTTGTCTTCACAGTGTCGGCTGGTCCCACACACAAGGTGTTCTTTGTGTCATTATTACAGGCAATGTTAATCATTTTGTTTCTGATTCCTCTAAAGGACCTTGTTTTTAAGAATAATTATTTATAACTTTTAATGCCAGGAGGGCAGTAGAGTATGTCTGGAAGACTGTGCATCACAGACTTCTTGTTTAGAAATGGTAATTAATTTTGCAGTCAACAGGAGTGTGACACACTGTCTCCGACTAGACGGCCACCGTGGCTTCCTGCCAGTCCTTTGGAAGAATATTAATTGACGTCCAGCATTCAGCCACCTCTTTACCGTGTTTCTGAATGGAACAGCATGCTTGAAATTAAACAAATTACCCTAAACTTGCATATTCAATATCAGGTTCGGCACTGTATAATCACCAAGACGTGGTTGGTTCGTAACTGTATGGCTTCTTCATTTTCTGTTTCTTTTTTGTCCAGTTTCTCTTACTTCCAAATCTTCCAGTGCCCTTGCTTTGTTTATCATCAGTCTTAACTCCCTGCTTTTCTTCTCACTTTTTGCAGTGTCTGGTTGCAGGGCATCTTGGGCTGCAAGCCTGGGCCTCCTCCAGTCCTGAGCAGCTCGCTCTCCTGTTACTGTTCTGTGAGGTTTCTCAAGTGACAACAAGAAGTGATCGTAGTCCCAGTGCAGACCAGGTGCACATGAACTTGCCAAGGATGCTAGGTTATGCGCAGTGGCAGCATAGGTTTTTAAGGAAAGAGTCAAATTCAAAATAATCTTGATAGGTGAGAGATTTGGATATATGGACAGGATTTAGTCTCATGGAAGGAAGGACAGAGTCATGCACACCACATGGGAGAAGGGAAGCACTGGTGAGTTGAGTGGGTGTAGCGAGAGGGAGATGGGCTCTTGTCACAGCACACGGACACTAGGACCACTAGGGCCACTAGGGCCACTAGGGCGCGTCACTGTGAGAATGTCAAGGTGCAGAGCGGGACTCTTACACAGCATGTGAAAAACTACAGACTGTGACTTATTAATATATGAGAAGTTTTTGAAAACTGATATTTAGAATTGCACAGCTCCAAGGATAAGATCTCTGGGGAAGATTAGAAAAGCAAACATCACATGGACAGTACAGGCTCCTCCAGACTTGGCGGTGCACACCTGTCATCCCATCACTTTGGAAGCTGAAGTAAGATCACTGGGAATTCGAGGCTGGCCAGGGCTACACATTGAGACTTGCCTCAAAAATAATTAGTTATTAATTAAAGGTTCCTTGGCAGGGGCATACATGCTTTCCAGGCTCCCGCAAAACCCAGCCATGAAGTTCTTCAGATATTTATTTCCTGATTTCAAAGAAGCGTGAGAGGTGTCTGAAATCTGCATGACCTCCTTTAAGCATGGATCCTACCAGTTATTATATGACCTGAATGGACGATTCATACAATAAATATAATTTTAGGTAAAATGAAGGCACCCCTCCCCATCTATTGAGGTGAAAAATTTTCTTTATTTAACACTTCGTGGGCTCCCAGGCTCTCCCTCTGTGTCAGAAGGAAAGTGGTGGGGGTCTAGCATCCAGTGACAGCTTCTCTCTCCCATGGGGAGAAAACTGATTCAGTCTCAATTCACGAATAAAGATGGGCAGATGGCTGCCGCAGAGGTGAGAGCTAGCTGGTGCCGAGGGCACCATTGGAACTCAGGTCGCTGTCTGTCCACCCGGTCAGCACCCAGGGCTCTTCCTGTAATCCACTGTCACCGCTGCTCCCTCCAAAACATGTCCTATTTTGAGATATCCTTGTTTATCACAGATTTGTTTTACTCCCCTTTTTTTACAGTCTTTTAAATTTCTTTTCTCATGTTCTCTCACTTATTTCCCAAAAGCCATTTGTTATGTAACAGATGCATATGTGCTCCCAATTATAAATATTCTACAGTAAGTGAATAAAATATGTGAAAAGGCGGGGGGGGGGGGAGGCTAGGAGGACTTTCAAGTCTTCAACATGATAAAGTTGGGAATCTGTGTCCTGGGGCAAAGTTCCCAACAGGAGGACCCCTGGGACCCAGAACCTGGCCTTGGATAGTGGGATCCCATCCCATCTGTCTCCCTCTGTGCTATCCCTGTATCCAAGATTAACATGCTTCGTATTATGGACGATTACCTAGGGAAAATCACTCGTGTAGAGTATAGCTCTGTACTGATATTATAGTAAGCAAGAAGCTTAAAATCAAATTCATTACCAAGGAACTGAATCCAGGGAACATGGCTTCATTAAAAAGTATGACTTTATAAATAACTACACATAAACTCCGTGCTTTGCCTTAGAGACTAATGTATTTTAAAATTATTATCTACTTAAAATATTTTACCTAAAAGAATTCACAATTAGCTTTCAATATTTAAACAGTGCATTAGAAATGGAACATTTATAAATATCAGAAATAAAAGCCACTTCATTACAGTGTGAACTTATGCTAACGCACCACATACCAACTCTGGAATTTAGTACTACCATGGTTCTCTGTATCCGTTTTTTTTCTATGGACATTAGGGTCCAGATAATAGCTGACACAGAAGATGGTGCTACCTATAAAATGTTAGAAGTCAGAGACTATGCTGAAATGTTCTTCTTTTTGAAATTATTGTGAAATGTAACTTTTATGGGCTAGAAACCAAAGAGAAATATGGAGATCTTAGTGAGCTTTCCACAATCTTTTCTTTTATCACTTTTAATGCCTTTTAATATTTAACATTCATCTTATTACAGACAGCGATTGTGTGACGCTCATGCTGTTTCTAAACATTTTTAAAGTTCAGCGCACAGTCACTGCTCAGAGGGGAGATTCGCACATTTATGGAAAATAAGCCCTTTTTGCAGTAAAGTTGCAAAGTGTGAAAGAATTCTGTTTTATCTGCCTTCCTTATCATGTTTATGAGTTATTTTGCCTGGAAGTAAATTGACAAGTTGTCAATGAACAATACCCAGGGCCCCGGCTAGGCTTTTCACAGGTTCAGATGCCTTTGGGCAAAAGGGCTGAATCTGTAGCTGCAACCTAGCATATGGAGCCCTGAAAAAAAGTGGCAACAGGGTGAGAGACAGCGCCTGGGAAATGCAGGCGGCCCTTGCTCTCTCACCAATCTGCTTGGACCAGGTACATTATGAATTCATGTCCCAACACCCTCTGCTCCAGGATCGGATTGCGAGCCTCCATCTACAAAGGCATTGTTTCATCCCGCTGTACTTTGCTCCATTTTGTCATTTTGAAACTATTCCATTCCTCTGAACAATTATGAATAAATGTCCCTCTTCTGTGATACAAGGCTACTTCCTCATTCCAGGTGATTTTGTTGAAAACCTCCCCTACAATTCCATAGGACAGAAAACAACCTCGGTCTCTTTGCCAAGGGTTAAGAGTGGACACGGACTTCCAACTTTGACCCCTGCTTATTAGAACCACCGTATTATAACTTCACGTCTGTTTCATCTTTTTTTCAGGTGCTCTTAGGAACCTATTTCATGGGAACAGGCATAGAAGAATAAATTACTAGAGAGGTAAATGGACTTTCAGTAGATGGCACTCTTTGTTCTGAATCTGCAGAAGTTGTTTTGCCACATCCCTCGGAGGCCACTAGTTTTTTTGAGGCTCCTCCTTCCAAGCTACTCTCTTAAAACACCGGTAGGGTGGGGGGGGTGTGCTTTGGGCTAAAAGCTAGGGCTTTCTAAGTCAAGAAACAAAGCCTATTAAAAAGCCTAGCTTTATAGTAGGAGTCCACTAGAAAAAATAACAAGTTTGAGCCCAGGAAGATCAAGACCAGAGCCAATAGTGATGGTGTCTGAAGCAGCAGGACTGAGTTCTGATGCAGTGCTACAAAGGGAGATGGTGCGCTCTAGGAAGAGGCCTTCGAATAGATGCTGGGAGTTCTCTGTGGTGCCAGAGAGGAGTGCTCCTCACCATCACAGGACACTCAGTGTCCGTTGTGTATTTCTATTGCATTGACATTTGCCCTTTTCCTCTCCCTGTTTCCATAATTATTTATAATTTTGGCTCTCGCATGGTTTTCCCTCTTTTCAGGTTCCAGACCTCACTGTGTGCCAATTCCACGGGAAAAACTATGTGATCGCTTTGGTATTTATAACCCCTTCCCATAAGGGCCTCTTCTACAGCAAGCCCTTATGGCCATTTCACAACACACTATCTCGACTACCTCCAGGAACTTGTCTCCAATTCAGAAGGTTGCCCCCAGAGGAGGGAGTCTCCTATTCTCAGCACAGTGTTATAGTTTACCTCTGCGGCTCTTGTATTACCTCAAAACCCACTCTTCAAACCCAACTAGTTGCTCAATGCTTTGACTCATCTAGTTTATTTCCTAGATCCACCTACCTGCCTGGATCTCATTATTAATCATTTCAACAACAGTGTTAAGAAAATCCTCAGTGAGCTCCTTCCCTTAGAGGAGATACAGATTCTCCTTGATTTACAAAGAGACACTGAATAAATTCATCAGAAACTGAAAATATCATTTAAGCTGGAAATGCATGCAGTGGGCATAGCCTGCCACATACCCTCTCTTGGGGGACCAGGGCACTGCAGAGCACCTACTGTGTGTCCTTGGGGTCTTGGAGTCCCTGGGGGCTGAGGCTCAATGCTCTCCCCACACCTCCAGATGCTTCACTGACCCAGGAAAAAGATCAGGCTTGAAAGCCTGCAGGACTCTGCCCAGTGCGCCTTCACCCACTGTAAAGGAAAAACATCACAAGGCAAGTAAGCCATTGCAAGTGGGGAAACTTCTGTTAGCCGAAAAGAACCTTCCCGAAACCAGGGAGACAAGAACATCACTTGGCTTTTGCCACTTTGAATGGCATTGCTCTGGCTAACCTTGCTCACTCAGAACACAGGAGCCCAACAGCTAATCAAAACTCCACTTACAGAGAAACTGTGACTCAGCGAGACAACACAGAAAAACTCTCACTGGATCATATTCACACCCCCCCCCCATCTCCTTCTTCTGCTCTTCTTTTTATTCCTCCTAGAAATTCACGGCCAGAAGTTAGTCTTCCAGTTCGGTCGGTGGAATTGTGTTTCTGGACCGCTAAAGATGCCTGCGGAAGCCCTCACATTGCTGTTCACATAGTAAGTTCAGAAATGCCTGCGAAGGCTCCGCTGCGACTCCGTGGGTGCTGTATCTCAAAGCCTCCTTCTCCTGGTCGTTGCTCCAGTGCCTTCTCGCGCTGTCTAGCATCCTCTTGCCCAGCTCCCCCCTGAGAAGATGGGCCTGTCTCATCGTTTCAGGATCCTTTTGGATCGGGAGGGCGATTCCAACGATACTCACGTGTGCTCCTTTTCGGAGCGAATAGAGCCTGTCCTCCAGCCGGTATCTCACTACCCATCCCCTTCGTCCTCGGATACGGCTCAGTCATTATCCGCTGGCACTATTTCACTTCTTAAGTCCTTCCCCTGTGTCCTTTGTACCATTCTCCAGCTGCCATGTAGAGCTCATAAATATTGTAATGCACCCTCATTGTTATATGGGACCGATACTAAGGCACAAAAGAAGAAATGCCTTTATCTCTGCTTGTCTTGAACTTAAACTTCACTTGGCTTTTGAGTTCGTCCTCTACCCTTTGCCACTTTTTGTAATGGTTTATAGAAAAGATGTGATTTATATTTTATTTCTCCCTCTTATCTTCCCTCTTGAGATTGGTGCTAATAAGTGAGGAAATAGCTGGAAAGGAGGAAGGGAGAGAGTGTTGCCTAGAAAAAAAAAAAAACTATAAAATGAAATATTACACTAGATAAGCAAAAGCTTAGTGTTAATCTCTCTGAAAACAGATATACTCGGGTATGATGTCAAAATTAATTAAGACACAGACAGCAAGAAAGATTATAGGCATGTGTGCCTAATTGTTTGAGTCCTGGTTCCCCCATTAAAATGGTGTTATCCAAAGTGGAGAGGTTACCAAAGTATTAAAATGCTTATTTAATCCATGTCTAAAATACAAAAGTGAACCATAATTTCATTTGGGCCCTCGGGATCCAGTCAGTCTCCTCTGACACCCAGCTGCATGGCTGCTGCAGGGAGCTGAGAAGAACGTCCTTCGCCCGGACAGAAGCCTTGCACAAGTGTAAATCAAGGAAAAGTTTGTAGGAATTGTTGGCTGCACCTGCGCTGTGCTGCGGCATTCGCATCTGGCTCGTTTGTCCTGCTTTATCTTCTGCTTTCCTGCCCTTGTTCATCTCCACCCCTGTTTTATGGGCCTTTATTTTTCTCCATCTGTGCTTTCCTTCCTAATAGCAACCTCACCTCGCTGTGGCTTTCAGAGACTCTCCAAGAAAGGCAGAGAGAGCTACGTGGAGTCTTGCGGCTGGCGATCCCCTTATCCAACGAAGCAATCATAATGCAAAAGGTTACCCCCCCAGCTCACAATCGTGTGCTATCTGGGAGCAAAGCCCGAGGCTGAATCGCAAGGGTCTACAATCACAGATTCCACCCCACATGCCCACAGCTTGGCCCCTCAATCCGTCACCGCGCAAACGGAGCAGTGGCAGACCGTGGCCAGCGCCCTAAGAAGGAGAGCCCTGAGAGGCCCCACAGTGGCCTACGACCTCCTTGGCCCATTCTCTGCCATCATAGAAGACTCCTCTCCCCAACCGAGCATCTTATGCTGACCCCACTTATGTACCACTCCCTCTCAGCGTGGGCTACCCCCGTGGCTGTGGGCCACCGCACACGGCCTTTCCACTGGCCCTGCCCAGTGATGCCACCATGCTGGCCCTCCGCAGGCTCAGGACCCTCTTCCTGCTCCGAATTCTCTGTAGCATGAGCCGCCCTGCCACAGAACATGCAGCCTGGACCGCTGCAGTGCATGTCGCTGCTGTCTGCCTCTCCAGGAAAGAATCTAAGCTCCGTGAGGGCAGGGATGTTGTTCCCTTCCACGTTTCAGCACCGTATTGCAAGCACCTAGAGCTGTGCACGGTACCCTGTGGGTGATCAGTGACTGCTAAATAAAGGAATCAAGCGAACAAGTTCAATTAAGGGCACAGGTAAGGTTTCTGTAGGCTCCTAGAAATGCAAGAGGGTGATGATACTCTAAACAGATTGAGAGTTTAATAAATTATCACACTTCTCAAGTGTGTGTGTGTGTGTGTGTGTGTGAAGTAGAGCAGGGAAGGGAAGGGGCAGAAAGAGAGGAAATGAGAGGGGAGCGGAGGGGAGAGGAGGGGAGGGGAGGGTAAGCAAGGGGAAGTGAAGAGAGGAGAGAGGACTAGAAAAAAGAGGAGAGAGGAGAGCAATGAGAAAGAGAAGAGAGAAACAGGACAGTGAGAAGAAAGGAGAAAGAATGTGAGAGCAAGGAGGTGCGATGCTTACGAAGACAGGAAGAGAGACAGATGGACGGGCACAGTAATAATAAGCCACTTATATTGGAAATTAAGGCAATTTATAAGTGGTGCATTTTTTAATTTTGAATCATGAGAGATGGATTTTTCTGTGCAACTATTTTTAGTTTTCCCTGTCAGAATTTCTGATACAATTTCAAATCCCTGTCCAGAAACAACTGAGATTTCTTATGTGGAAATTAAAAGGTCACATTATTTCATTTTTATTGTTGGTAGCAAAATATGTTGGGACACAGCCTAGGAGTGAAGCGTCCCGGAGCTTCTCACCCCTTCCCCTCTGGGTCCAGGAGAGCCGCTGGGCGGGGCTCAGGCCCACCCCACCCCCGTGCTGGGCGGGGCTGGGCCTCCCTGCTGGGCGGGGCTGTTCTGTGGAGCTGGTGGGAGCTGTGTAGGCCGCTGCAAGGAGAGCCCTGAGGAGCTGCAGGCTCTTGTGCCCATGGTCTTTTCTCCAGGTCTGTAAGCTGTCCAGGAAATACTTCCAAGGCAAAAATTCCTATTTCATGGACCACAAATTACTGAGCTTTCTGATGACATTTCACAGGGGAATATATATATATATATATATATATATATATATATATATATTGATCAAGAGGTGCCCAGGTCACTCTGACAGTTGGCCCAAGGCCATGTCCATGCCACCGTCTCCTGAACTCCCCAGTTCAAAGGAAGAAACCAGAGCATCTTTCCACAGAGAGCCGGACAAACCCACTCAGGCCCAGTCAAGGAACACTCGGGTGGCCGTGCACACAAGAAGGGACAGGGCACACCCCTCCAATAAATTCTAGAAGAAAATAAAGGTACAGTGCAGACACAGCTTTGCGTCTGAGAGAAAAGCAGCTGTCAGGAGCAGCAGGTGCCGAACTGTAGGTGTGAAAGCAAAGCTGAGAGATGAAAGTTTTGTAAGAAACAGTTCGTAACCGTCAAGAGCCTCCTTGTTCTTCTAGAACATTTCTTTTAACATTCCTGGATCACAGTTTCTTGGTGACTTTTGTGAGAAAGCAGGAGATCATTCGAGTCCACAGAATCCAACACATACGGTGCTCTTGGAAGTCTTTTGAAGATCAAACACAACTCCAGAACCAAGGACGGCTGTGTGAATTCACTCACGGTGCCAACTTCTGGATAGCGCTATTCTTTAGTCGGAAGTCACTGAAAAATACCAGAATCTTCTTGAATTCTGAGCCTCAAGACTGGTCTGGTATTCACAATGGAAAAGAAAGGGGGATAATGGGAAAAGAAGTATCCAAAAGTAACATAATTTAACAAAGTGCATTGGACTCCAAAAATAGCACTTTGGTGTCATTTCAAAATCATCAATTGATCTCCCATCTAACAATACATTTGTCAAGGAGTGGTAAGTTGAATAATGACATCCAGAGATGCCCATGTCCCAACTAACAAAACCAATTTTCCCCTTACACAGTAAAGAAAGCATATATCTTTTTTTTTTTTTTTTTTTTTTTTTTTTTTTTTTTTTTTTTTTTTTTTTTTTTTTTTTTTTTTTTTTTTTTTTTTTTTTTTTTTTTTTTTTGTCTTTTTGAAACAAGGTCTCGCTATGCAGTTGAGGCTGGTCCTGAGCTCACTTTTGTAGCCCAGGCTGGTCTCGAACTCGCACCAATCCTCCTGCCTCAGCCTCCCGAGTGCTAGGATTACAGGCGTGCGCCACCACTCCCAGCTAAGAAAGCATATATCTTGAATAGAGCAATTATCCTGGATTACTCAAGTGGGACTTGATGTAACCACAGAAGTTCTTATTAGAGGAAACAAGAGACCAGAGGGAGGAAAATGTGACGCGCCTCTGGAGTCAGAGGTATTGAGGTGCCGAGGCCACAAGAGAAGGAATACCTAGGGCCTCAGAGGGTTGGCGAACCTTTTAGAATTTTCAACGATGGCCAATGGCGCACTGTGACACCCTTGCCATAGGTTCACCTCCCCTGTTAGAAGTCTGAAGAGACAAGGTTCGAATTATCCCCTTCAGCCCCAGAAGTTCTGCACCTTAATTGTAGACTTCCCCCAGGAGCTGTCAGAAGCAGTCACTGTTTTGGGTCTGCACTGTGGTACTTTGTTTAAGCAGCAGTAGGAAATTAATACAACAGGAAAATCAAACTTAATAGTAAGCCTTTTCTGGGAAAAAATTACCTCAGAATGATGATGCCTTTTGGGACAGGAAAGCTTTATAAATTTAGGTGTTATAAGGTCTGAAGATCATATATTGTGTTTTGCTGAACAAACAAACAAACAAAAAAGAAATGATGTGACTTGCGCAAGGAATGAATACATAAAAGAAGATAAACCTACAATTTCCTGCCTTTACCTTCCCAATTGGGACACACTATATTGTCTTTCTGTCACCTCCTGTGTCCCAGTGAAAGGACTCTGGAAAGAAGACTTAAGAAGTTTACTTTCAGCCTCCCCCACTATTAAGATAGATTTCAGAGAGTCATATATGAGCCTAATTTAAAGGCCAGATTTCACTTGATCAGAGCTCATATTCACATTTTTTTTCTAAAGAGAAAAATGCACATGAATAATCTTTAAATGTACCAAGCTGGTGGCTGTAAGTCTTGTCTCCTTGCGTGTATTTTATTTCTCCAGCCGTATGACTACTCTGAAAACTATATGGGTGCTAAACTCTTTGGATTTAAGGAAAGGCACTGATAGGCCTCTGAGAAGGTATGTGCCATGACAAGTCTCTTTTTGTGGGAAAAAAAAAAAAAAATGTAGCTATAGCTGTCATTTTGGGTTCCATTGAAATTTAAATTGTGGGCTGGCCAGATAGCTCAGCAGACTGTAGTGCCTCCTTAGGCAGAGCACGGAGGCTGGGGTTCGATTCCTGGCATGCCATGCCAGCCGCATCTGCAGGGTGTACTGAGATGCTGATTGAGACTGAGCATGGTGGTGCGCACCTGTAATCCTAGCTCTCAGGAGACTGAAAACAGGAGAATCACTATAAGTCCAATCAATGTAGATAGGCCCTGTAGACCCCTACAGACCCTGCCTTAAATGAACGGAAAAAAAGAAATTTAAATTGCAACTTTGCATTCATAACCCATCTTCATACTGCAGTGCTAGTATTTCCGGGATTAGATTAGATATGACAATTATGTAATAATTAGGCATGCCTCATATGCTTATAACTCAGTTTCTTTTTATGATTCTCCTTTCTAAAGTAAAATCACATGTGTCTTTAAATGGACACAGTTACCATTGTAATTTCTTTTTCAGATTAAATACAGAATGGGGCAACTAAACCCACCTAATAACTATGTAATATGCATTCCCTGGGATCTTCTGATTATTTTGCCAAGAGTTTCTCACCACTATGTCTATATTGAGATGAGCTCTTTAATTTCGGTGACATATATGGTTTCAGATTTTAGCAATGGCCTTGTTGGGATGCCCGCAAAGTTCTAATTTAGTCCAGTCGAGAGATGGTATGGGGGGGGGGGGTCATCAGGAGCCCCGGATGCTGCCCTGCTCCACTTCACCCAAGAAATATCCAGCATTGCTCCAAAACACGCAGCTGTATCTCCATCCTGCACACTCACATTCCTCAATGGTGGCAGTAAATACATCAGGGCACAAAGACAGGGAACAAGACTCTGAGAGTGTGAGCTCAGCTCGATGCTGGGGGCTTGGGGATCTCTAAAAGGCTTAGGTGAAAGTGTTTCAGTAGTTAGCATATGGCAAAGCATCTGGAGTGTCATCAGTCTCCCCTGTCATGTACTCTTTCAGTACTTTAACTAACAATGTTTTTCTTGTTTTTGTCTTAAATTCATTATTGATTACCAGAAAATATGGACAAGTGGCCAAGAACAAAATAATCCAGAAATGAATATCAATTCAACAGTTATTTGCTGATAAAAAAAAAAATCAATTATGGTTTCAGAAGAGAGATTGGTTACTGTGTTGCTTGTGTGACTTTGGGAAAGCTCCTTAAACTTTATGAATCTTGTTCTGTTCACCTAAAAAATGGAAATAATATAAAATTCATAGAATTCCAGGGGTAGGTTAAATGATCTATATATAGTCTTTAACACTATGTGTTCTGTAGAGAAAAACTGGAAAATCATAATTATTACTATTTGCAATATTACCTATAATACTATTGTAAAATAGTGCCTCTACTGGATTGGCCTCCACACAACTTTAAAATGTCATTTCGTGGAAAGTTCACTGATAAGAAGGCCATAGCCACTGTTGGCTGCAGTGTTCTCAACATGCAAAGCTCCTTTGTGCTTACTGCCCAGGTGAGCTAAGAACACAGCTCAGGTTCCTGCCTGCAGGACTCTTCTGCTCCCTCTCAGCTCCCTCTCCCTCCAGGGTCCGGACAGTGCTGCAGGGCTGAACACTGGAAAACTCCACCGTGGCTGAGTCTACTTCCCTTTTTAATTTATTTTAACTTAATTTTGTCTCATTTTTCTACATTCCTTTTAAAATGATTTCCAACTCCCAGTGATTTTTGCTTATATCTCATTGATCATAACCATATCACGTGGTTAGTATTAGCTTTTTAAAATTAATTTAACACAAGATGGCCTCACCCCCAGGGCATACTGGGACAGCAACTGAGGATGGGCAAGGGGGTACACGCCTGTAATCCCAGCACTGGGGAGGCTGGAAACAGCAGGATCACTATGAGTCCGAGATAACTAGTGAGACTGTGTACCAAACACTTAATTGAAAAAAAAAATTTAATAATTACATAAATTTTTAAATTTAATAATATGATTAGTTATTCCAATAATAAAATGATAGGGATATACATAATGATACATTCTTCATAAAGAAATTCTTCCAGTACCTAGTGTATCTTGACTCCACTTTTTTCTACAATCCCTTTTCTTCCCTTCAACTCTCTTTCCCTCCTTATTACAAAAACTATTTTCATTCTTTCCTCTTTTCTCTTTTGTCTTCCTTTCTCCCTCCTCCTACCCATTTTCCCTTCCTGTTTGAGTCATTCTTCACGTTCTTCCTAGCGTCTCTTAGATATTCGGGTTCTTACCCTTGCAGTTTCTCACACCAGAGAAGCAATGTGTTGCTTAAACATATGTGTCCAATTTGTTTTAACTGAGTATATCACAACCAACAACAAAGCACAGACTGTCATTAGTTATACAAAAGGAGGAGGAAAAGGAGCAGGGAGTGGGAGAGGGAAAAAAAGATAAAGGGAAGGGAGGAGAGGCAAGAGGAGGAGAAGGAGGAGAATCAGGAGGACAGAATGACTGCATTTTACATAGGCAGTCAATAGTCAACTTCTTTGAGTCATACAACCAAGATTAGTAGAACTAGCAGAGATGTAACAAAGCTAACAGAGAGCCCAGTGGCCCTGTTGGAAGGATCAGTCCTCGCTTGACTTCTGTCCAACTCCAAGAGGGTGATTGTGCACCCTGGCAGGTCAAGTTGACTGTACAAAGGAACACCCACAGGGTTAGAGCACCGTACTTCTGAATGTCTGAGTGGGTCAAGGTGGCCTGACCCTGAGAACTGACCGGTCCCTGACCTCTTCCCACACTAGCGCTGTTCTCCTGCTACCCTTCCCTGTCAGCATGAATAAGCAGTCTTATTATCTCTCACCTCTCCACTGTTACGCTCTGCCTTGGGGTTACCACCTGGGCCGAGCCTGTCCTCCTTTAGGTGTGGATATCCAGTAATCGGTCCCAGCAATGGGAAAGCTGAGCCATCCAGAGCTTTATACGGTCTGTGTGGGTTTGTGGTAACTGTCCTGCCCTCTCAGCTAACTCTTCCAGGGCGCCGGCCAGCCACCCCTCTCACATTTCTTCCCTTCTATGTGGTGGACTGCTCCTCTAGCTCATTCTTCTCACCTCTCCTGACTCACGCTCATCACTGGAGACTCAGCCTCTTTTTCGCTGTCTTTCAGAAACCAGCAGCTGTGGCTTAGGCCCAGACACTAATGTCATTGGACGTGGAAGATCATTCCCATTTTTCAGTTGGATTTCAGATGTTCGATGATTCCTTTATTATTTATATTTATTTATTATTTATTATTAATATTTTTTTAAAAAAACAAATCTACTATTGCACAAAGGGCTGCATTTTTGTGACCTCTAATGACTTCCAAGTTGTCTTCCCAAAGTTCATCTGCAGAGTTCAAAATTTTCTTACCGAATAGGACATTATGCAAAATACACTGTTGCACCCACTTGCGGATCTTGCAGCACGTTTCTCTCTGTGTGTGTGTGTGTGTGTGTGTGTGTGTGTGTGTGTGCCTCCCCCACCTCGCTGCCTCCCTTGCAAGGTGTCCCTTTGTTCTGACACTTTGCAAAGCTTCCCCTCCCCACACTGTCCCACCTGAGCTCCAAGTTCAGCTACGGAATCATTTCAATCCTGATAAGGACACGCCACTACAGCTGGTTGAACTGACGTCATCTTCTTCCATCCTATCTTTCAGGGAGGGTTTTTCCTTCCTAACTCTAGTTCCTGAAAATAAGAGATCTTGCCCTTCATATATTTTGTCATGCCGAACATACACTGCTAAATGTATGTGAAAATCATAATGGTTAAAGTTTTGCCTCAATTGTTCATTTTAATCTCACTAAAAATAAGTTGTATAAAGCTGAAAATAGTATTGGGGGTTTTCAGCTATTGAAAATGCCAACCTTGTTTCTTAAAAAGTACTTGTGTGGCCATGAAGCACAGACCATGGTAGTAATCAATTTACATAAGAATGGTAACAAGGAACAGAAAGACTCATGATAAATGATATATGAAATACTACTAAATTAGACTTGTCATCAGACATAATTAGAAGATAATTGTGATGCTTCTTGATATTGATATCTTAGGTCTGACAAGGATCCGACACTTTTATTAGTTGATACTGTCTCAGCCAAAAAGTGTACGGTTAAGCAAATGGAATTATGTAATGCTCTCAGCAGACTTAAAGAAAATAATGGACACATTATATTTTAATGTATTATATACTACCAAACTATTAATGATCTGGAGAGACTATTTGCACGTTCTCATTCAGAAGCTCTTCTGACTTTAATTAAGTGTCTTCATGCTTGTCTTAGTTACTTTTTGCTCGTTGCTGGGACAAATACCCAACACTCAAAATGAAGGAAGGAAAGGTTTCTTAGCTCACAGTTTGTGGAGGTTTCAGTCCATATTCCACTGGCCCAAGGCTGAGTGGAACAGAGCAGAGAGCATCCAGTTCATGGCGGCGGAACAGCAACAAACTGGTGACAGCAGCAGCCAACCAACACGGCAGCAGAGCAACAGCTCCAGTCTGTCTCTCTGACTCTCTTTATATTACACTCAGGCTCTCTGCCTTAGCCTCTGCCTTAGGCTACACCCATAATCCCAGAAGTACTTCAACATATAATCCCATCAGTACTAAAACACATAATCCCAGGGATCATGGATCAAGTCTCAATCTATAGAAGTCCCTGCCCAATGACTACATGAGGCTTTGGGGGGACAACTAGACATAAACCGTAACAATGCTACAAGAAATTCCCTTCCTTGGCTTTGAGCCCATGGCTTAGGAGGAAGGGTACGCAAAGCAGTCCCTGGGCCCTTTCATGGGAGAAGCTCAGATGTCCCCAGAGCAAAGCCGGTATGGTAGTGTTGGGGAAGGCCTTGGTCATGACGCTAAGGCCAAAGACCTTTAAAAACTACTAGAGGTGCCGACTGCTCTCCTAGAAAGTTGTTATCGGAACTTGCTCACAAACGCTCTCCTAAACAAAAGCCAGTGATGTCCAGTAATGCTGTCTGTCCATTGCTCCTGGCTTCGTTTCAGCATCTAGACTTGTCCACAGCATGGACTCCGGCTTTATTTCTGTTTTGATAATTAGTGTTATTTTCTAAAAACACATATTAGCCATTCAGGAAATCTGAAACTCCAACTGTTGGCAGATTTTTAGACAACACTTTAAAAATGCAGACCCTCTCTGGTTCTTCCAGAAATTAAGTTCTCTTGGATATCACTTTTTTTAGAAGTACTGCAATATTAAAACTTACTTCCTCTAAGTGTGAATTATAGATATGTTTAAAGAAAGACAGTAATTTGATTAAGCTACCTTACTAAAATTAATTTCAAGCTAGCAAAAATTATGAAACATTTTCCTACAGCAATTACAGGGAATGGTATGCATCCCTTGACAAGTTTTCAAACTGAGCAGCAATATCTGCCTTGTTAGAGACAGTGAAATGTCCTGGAGAAGTTTTCCTTAATTATTTCGCCCCTTCTGTCAGCTGTGGTGTTGCCCTTCTGGTTGAAAGGTTAAACAAAGTACTAGATCTGTCAAAGTGAAAGAAACCAACGGGTGAGGAGCTATCAGAAGGTAATCAGGGCTAATAGGTACATAATGGCCAACAGGGTCCTGTGTGCCCTCAGATCCATCACGCGGACAGAGCCCAGCTTCCACTGACATCCCTGTTAAGGAAAACACAGGGCAGGCCAGACAGTCTGCAGTCAGACTGGAGCAAGCAGGCGCTCCTCTTTCCCTTCCCCCAGTCTGGGATAGAAAACTGATAAAAATTGGGCTCTGAAAAAAGAGGAAAGAGGTTTGCATGTGTAGGGAAAAGTCATTATTTCAGAGCAGGAATTAACAACCTTGTCCTCCTTACCTGGGTTAATTTTAAAATTAGAACACCCACAAGAGACACAGACTTCCTTCCTGGGAAATGGACAGAACGGTGTCTCTCACACTTTTCAAGAAGTTTTTACACCAGCGTCTGGTTTAAGCAAAATAAATGAGAGGGAGAGATGGGGGGGAAGGGAAGGAGGGGAGAAAGAGAGAGGGAGGGCAGAAATGGGAGAGGGAGGGATGATGGAAAGGAGGGAAGGAGGGAGGAAGGAAAAGAGAGGAAGGGAAGGAAGGGGAGTGAGAGAAGAAGAGAAGAAGGGGAAGTGAGAGAGAGGAAGGGGGAGGGAGGGGAGAAAGGGGGAGGGAGGGGAGGGAGGGGGAGAGAGAGGGATGGGGAGGGAGGGGGAGAGAGGGAGAGGGGTAGGGAGAGAGAGACAGAAAGAGAGAGAGGGAGAGAGAGAAATATAAAAGGAAATAAGATAAGCAGCAGCTCTTGTCGGATTCTTGGGTCTTAGTAACTCCTCCTGTAACTATTTATTTTATTTTTTCCTGTTGGGTGTTTATGACACATTTCCATAAATTAGTGCTTTTCTTAACAAACTAAGAATAAGTTCGAAGTTTCACTGGCTGTTCCTTACTATCCCTGCTGACTCTGGTTTTATTGCTTCACCGTCTTGACAATTATCTGTTGTGGCTTAAGTGCTCACAAGGCTCAGTGTAAACAATAATGCAGGACGTTAAGAGCATTTATTTACTGTGTGGCGAAACTAATTCTTCTTTGTAGCTCTTGCAGTAGCTGACAGGAAAGAAAATCTTCCATCCACGCAAGAAACAATGGGCTATGCGCAGTAATAGTTTAATCTTCCAGGAGCCACTGAGGAAATTTGGAGTAAAGAGTTATTTTTCAATTCAATGTATCTATGCATCTTGCTGTTGAACACGATCCTCGTGAATAACAACAACAGGGCATGTATCTTTGATTTAAATGAAGGAAGCTGTGGACAGTGAGCTTCAAAACTGAACTCAAACTGTGCAGAGCTCGGGGAGCAGCACGCTCAGCCACTGAGGGAGCCTTTGGAGCGCCGTTCTAGGTTACAGGTAGCAGGAAGCTGTGCTCAAGAAGAACAGTCAGGAACCGAAACAAGGCAGAAGAGTGGAGAGGTGTCTGATAGTCCGAACTTGAGCACTGCTCTACATCATGTCGTTGTGCTTTTTTTTTAGATTACTGAAAATCACATTCAGTCTGAAGCTGCCATCCCCGGGATTTTTCAGTCCACAAACATAACTTCTGGTCATGGCTGGAGAAGGCATGAGGTAGCCAACAGCCATATTTTCACAGACATTGCTAGTTATTACCGTGTTATATTTTATAATGAAATCAAACGTAGTGTTTCCTCTCCCTAGTTATGCAAATTTCTGCTTTGTTTTGTTGTGTTTCTCAGAAATATATTTATTTCAAAACCTGATTTAAATGAGTTTTTTCATGAATTTTCAAGAAAAGCCATGATCTCCTTTCTGTCTGTTTCTCTGTCTCTGTCTGTCTCTGTTTCTGTCTCTGTCTTTGTCTGGGTAACCTAATTAACATCTCAAGAAACGGAGTGCAATAAACAAAGCCCAGGCACAGCTGTGGTCTGTTACGGAAAATCCGGGAGAGCTGGGACTCCAGGTGATAGACAGCAGCCTCACCTGCTGCCTCCCTCTGTTGCTTCCTTTCTCCTTGGAAAGTTCACGGTTATCTCCTCCCCTACTTGGACATAACATCTGTGTGGACCTAGTGATAAGAAAAAGGTGGAAGTTCATAGAGGTCGTTGTCCTCCTTTACTAGAGTAATTATGCACGAGATCACGTTCACTAGCGGAAATAACACTGAGTTGCTTTTGAGAGGTTCTTTGCTCACTGAGAAACAAATCTCAGGGAGTCCTCTGAAGCTATCTTCATTGGGTCCTCTTGTCCTTTTTTCAGTACCAACTGATAACATACAACCTCTCTCTCTCTCTCTCTCTCTCTCTCTCTCTCTCTCACACACACACACACACACACACACACACACACACACACACACACAGGATGTTTGGGATATTTCTTTGAGATATACCGACAATTTTCCTCCATCAGATCAAAACTCCAAATGACAAGTTGTGTCCTCAAAGGTTGATTCCTTAATTTACAGCATTTAATTGCTTTAGATCTGATTAGAAGTCACAAAATTTCATCATAGGTCAGCATTATAGGAAAATCTATGTGCTATCTGGCACAAAAGAACTCTATCTTGTCTTCCTCAGGTTAGATAGAAAATCTAGAGAAGATGGCTGACGGGAATCTTACTGTTACTGGCAAGCACACAGGTCCAGCCCTGGTCAGGGCAGGAGGGAGGGCTTGCCCATAGACTGCTTGTACCTGTGATGGAAGGTCCTGAGAGTTAGAAAGAATTTTCTAAAGTGCAGAATAAGATAGAAAACAGCCACCTGTAATTCCATTTCTTGGCAGGCTGTAAGCGGGCAGATCACTTCGACTCTGATCTAGTAGTGAGAACCTGAACACCCTGAATACCTTTCCCTAAAAATAAAAATAAAAATAAAAAGATAGAAAACATCCCAAATCCGTCTTCTCTCTATGCAACAGCTGCTCTGGTTCATGGAATCCCCACCCATTTTATCAAGTCATAGCCCCGCCCATTTGAGAGCTTGCTAAGGCGATGTCCAGATGCAAGTCCACTAGTGAATCCATCACTCACTCCCCTGACACCAGCCTTTTTATTAATGGTGTGGTTTTGAGGTAATAAAATCAAAATAAGAATGCCATGGCAAGGTCTCCAAGGATGGTTAGCACAGCTGTGGCATCTCCTTGGAAAGTTAGTGTTTTTGTTTTTTATTTATTATTTATTTGACACAGAGTTTTGCAACACAGCTCAGACTCATAGTGAGCATCCTGTCTCAGACTTCCTGGTGCTGGGATGACAGGGCCTTCACCACCATGCCCGGTTCTGGGCCGGTATGGTAAGTGGTATCAGGTATTAAACTCTGGTCCTTGCACTTGCCAGGCAGATGCTTACACCAGTGAACTATCTCCCTAGCTCAGTATTCTCAATACAGGTAAAAACTAGATTTGCAACTCTACAGTTAAACGAATCAATGACTCACTGGAAACAAATTCTACTACTTCCTAATTTGCCCTATCATTATGTATAGTTTTGTCTCATTCTCCCGTGCATATGAATCAATCTAGCTACACACATATTTGTGAGACAATAAACCTAGGAATATTTGTATTTTCATAATATTTTTATTTTCATGATTGCTCTTTGAAAATATCTTTTTTGATTATACCTGTCAAGTAATTTACATGCAAATAGCAGTTGCATTGTATAGTCAAATCTATTTCTCTCCTAAAATAATACGCTAGTTTATTCCCAACCATCTCTTTCAGAAACAAAACAGTTCTTAATTTATTAGCCAGTCCTTACTGACATGAACACAACTTTTGTAAAATGTGTCTGTTAGACCAGTAATATGTCTTTATTTAATTAGAAATAATATTTATTAAAGCACTATCTACAAGTGACTTTTCTCTTGAGGTACCACTCAGATGTTTACTTTTAAATATTAAATTCTCGGACTGGGAGATAGCTCAGTAGAATAAGAGCTTGCCTGGAAATGCAAGGACCTGAGTTCAATCCTCGGTTCTGCAAATAAATAAATAAATAAATAAATAAATAAATATCAAATTCTCAGAGCCAGCCAAATAACTCTGCAGGTTAAAGCGTGTGCAAGCAGGATCAGGGTCCAGGGGTTCAGTCCCTGGTCCTGCCATGCCAGCCGTCCCCAGGGTGCACTGAGATGGCAATTGAGACTGGCTGTGGTGGTGCATGCCTATCATCCCAGCTCTTGGAAGGCTGTAAACAGGCAGATCATTATGAATCCAGTCTAGTAGGAAGACCCTGAACACCTTCCCTAAAATACAATGAATAAATAAATATGAAATTCTCTGCTTAAAAAGTCACCTGTTAGACCATAGCATGCATTGTTTGTTAAGATGTAAAAAATATCATGGTTAACTTTGCTTTGGTAATAATTTTCATTTAAAATGAGTTATGGGGGCAGGGATATAGTTCAGTGGCATAAGGACCTGCCATGGTAGTGCAAGTTCCCAAGTTCGATTCCTGTTACCATAAATAAAATAAATAAGATCTCATCGTCAAGGACTCTTTCACCATGCCTCCAAAAAGTTTTAATTATGTTGACTTCTAAAGCTTAGGAACAAGCACATGCAAAGGTCTCACATGAAATGCTAGATGGTTTTCCTTATTTCACCGAATCTCATCCACTTCCATCACTGAGAAATTTTTCAAAAATGGGGAGCCCTTCAAATATATCAACAATATAATTTTAGTACTGACTCAGATGCCACACCATATCTTACAGAATTGACTCAGAATATCTGGCATTCAGTATTTGTTTTATTGGGCCAAAGAACCATGAAGAAAAAAAAAGAAAGAAAGAAAATGGGTGTGTTGATCTAAAGTCAGTCCAGTATATTTCCCAGACAAGTCTTCTCTGAATATCAGCTATCAGGAAAGTTAAACAACTCAAAATATCCAAACCTCCTTTAAAAAGAAAAAGAAAAAATATTTACTTGAGGGAGAGTATAGCAATAATTGCTAAAATATTAGAGGCCGCACACATCTGAAATACCAGAATGACAGGCATTCCAAGCACAGTTTTAGTATTACTCATTGCTATCCTCTGTGTCAAAAACCTTTTGGAATTAAGCATTTTTTTTCTTTTCTTGCTGGGTGGTCAAGGGCAAGTTGAAGCAAGACCTGTATAACTAAACATTCTTTTTTTTTTTTTTTTTTTTTTTTTTTTT
>PVJA010015046.1:0-46276 GCA_004027025.1 Myocastor coypus | reverse complement strand
CGGCAGGATGGCTCAGTGGTCTAGAGCGCCTCCTTGGGAGGGCTTAGGCGGCTGCAGGAACCGCGGTTCGATCCCCGGCACCACATGCTGCGCCAGCCTTGTCCTTGGGGCGGGCTGAGCCGGCCATAAAAATGAGTGAACAAACAAATAAAGGTTCTGAAACAAGAAACAAATAAATAAATAAAATAATTCCATATGAGGCTATATAATTAAAATTATTTTAAGTTTGTAGTTTCAGTAGAGACATATTACATTATCAGCAGCATGCTTCATGATTTTTAAGAAAATTTTTTTTTGGGAGAACTGAACTCAGGACCTTATACTTGTCAGACCAAGTGCTTATACCCCTTAGCTATATCCCTGCCCCTCCCCAAATTCTTACAATGAAGCCATCAGTGTTTAAGATATATATATATTTTTAAAGGCATCAGCAACAATTTATTTTTAAAAAAGTCTCAGAGCAAAAAGAAATGGAATCAGTCTATGAGTGGCCCCCAGTTTAGGAGGCTTCTGGGTGCCACTCCCCGTGAGGCTTTATGTAATCAGGCTAATTTCCTTATACCACTTGTCAGGGGAAGGGAGGGGTACAGAAAGCAGCCAGATCTTCACTCCTCCCTGGGCATTAGGAAAAACTGAAGCTTCCAAGAGAAATGCTCCAAGTTGAAGTCTGGAGCCTTGCTCTTCAGCTGGGCATACAAATGCTGAGTTCTTATTTTCTTATTCCCAAAGTGGGCCACGTAATGGACAACAGGAGGGACAGGGACAGTTGAAATGGGGAGCATCCTAGGAAAATCTGTAACTTCTTTAGAGTATGCCACTTTTAATCAAAGGTGAAGGTAGTAGATATTAATTAATTTGGATTTGCTACCATTGTGGTTTCTCTCTAGAAGAACATGTGGCATTGCTACATCTACAAACAGATTATATTAAGACCCAGATAATCACAGAAAACCTTATTTTCTAATTGTTCTCTTCATCTTTTGAGGAGTACTGAGACAGAAGACTTACAATTAAGGTGGGCTCTGTGTATGGTGATAAAAGTATCCTTCATTTGTGGTTTACCAGTAATATGTAGTTAATCCACTCAATTACACAAGTACCTTCGTCTAGGTCATAGTAGTGGTGAAACTATGGCAAATTAATTATTGTTTTAAGGACAATGTTAATGGGATTTTAAAAAATAGAAACTTGAGTATTCAGATTAAAGTGTTGTATTTTTTCATTAAGTGGGGTTGGATTTGTAGTTTGGCTTTTGGTCTCCAAAAGGTTGACCACTGGTCTGGGAACTTTTAAGTGTACTGTGGTGCTTGAGTAGGGACACAACCTTCAGACAGTCTGGATGAAAAGTTTTGTTTCTACTGTTGGTGTGTGACCTTGTACTAGTTACATTATCTCTGCATGTCTGTATTTCCTAGTACCTAAAATGAGGTTAATTGTACTTGTTTCACTGGGCTGAGGAAAATTTTGAGATGCACAGAACAGCCTTTGCATGCCTGATGCAGAGTAAGTGCTCAGTAAAACTTACCAGTTATTATTGACGCACTTCAAGGTTGACAAATACTTCGTTTACACTTTTTTATTGGGACGAAGAAGGGGCAGAAGTGGCAATTCCACTCTATCTTTAAAAGGGGAGGAGAGGGCCCGGTGGGATGGTTCAGTGGTCTAAAGTGCCTGCTTGGGGAAGCTTGGGCGGCTTCAGGGACCGCGGTTCGATCCCCGGCACCACATGCTGCGCCAGCCCTGCCCTCAGGGCAGGCTGAGCCATCCATAAAAATGAGTGAATAAACAAACAAAGGTTCTGAAACAAGAATAAAAATAATAAATAAAAATTAAAAAACAAAGGTTGTGAAACAAGAAAAAAAAAATTCTTAAAAAAAAAATAAAAGGGGAGGAGAGAAAATTGCATAGAGCACAACCAGTGGCTCCTGGCACAGGTGAGCCCCAGGGCTCCTCAGAGGGGTGGGAGTATATGCACGTTGTGCCCTCTGGAACCCCTCGTTTCTTACCCTGGGACGTGCTCTCAATCCCAGGTGGTTGCTAAAATGCCTATTCTTTCTTAGGCGCTGGGGAAACAGTTAAAAAAATATTATCTAGAGTCCAAGTATTAGCCTTCCCTCGGCAACAACATGTGGGGCAGGCCAGGCGCGCACAGCCGATGCCTGAGTCGCCCCCACCCGGTCTGCGCCAGGTGTTTTTCGCGGTGCATCCTCGCTTTCTGCAAAAAATGCTCTTCCAAGGTCACGCAGAAGCCTCGGTATTGGGCTGAACCTGCAATCGCGCGCCCAATGAAGCCCAGGGCCAGTGATCCGCGACCAACGAGGGACCTCCGCTGGCCGCGGGCTGTGCGCAGGGCGCGAGTGGCAGTCCCGCCAAATCTGGGCTGGGATGCTCTGGAAGTCCCGCAGGCAGCCCGGGGCGCCCCGAGTACGGGTAGCCACTCGCTTTTCCCCGGGAAGATTCCCGGGTGAGAGGAGAAGCGGGCAAGGGGCGCACGCAGCAGAGAAGAGACCGCAGCGCAGAGCAGCGCAGAGCAGCGCACGCGCACATGCTAGACCGCAGGCGTGGAAAGTTACAGCCGGCTGGAGAGCCATAGGTAGAAGGCGCGGCGCTGGGGCAGGGCTGCGGGGGGCGGGGCGGCCGAAGGAGCGCGGCTTCCGCGAGCCTCTGGGGGGCGGGTCTGCGTCGCAGCAGCCGGTGGGGCGAGGGTCGGGGGTGGGGTCTGCGCTTGGGGAGCTGGAGCGCAGGGGGATGCGGCGCGGGCCTCGCGGAAGGGGGCGTGGCGCCGGCCTGCCTAGGGGGCGGGGCGCGCTGAGGGGGCGTGGCGCGTCGTGTGCGCAGCTGCCGAGCCTTAAAGCCCGGGCTCGCTCAGCCGGAGAGTGCTTTCGCCACCCAGGAGCCTTTCGGCCCGGTCCTTTGCACGTCCCTGCTCGGTGCCCATTCGGTCCCCGCCCCTCCGCGTCCCGGCACTACGCTAGGTTCGGAACCCCCCGCGCTGAGCGTCCGGACATGCCCCGCTACGAGCTGGCTTTGATTCTGAAAGCCATGCAGCGGGTGAGTGACCTTCCCTCAGAGCCCGTCTTCCCGCGCGGTGTCCCCGCCGCCGCTAGGCCGCCGTTCTCCGCGTGCCCGGGCACGGCCCGGAAACGGCCAGGCCCGCGGGTAGGTGGGCGGGCGAACGGGTGGAGGGGGCGCGCGTGGGCCGGCCCACTCAGCCCGGCCGCGTGCGCGCGGGAGGCGGGGGTGTGCCTGCGCGTGTGCGCGGCCGCGGGAGGGTGTGCCTAGCACGCGGGCTGGCGGGAGGCGGCCGGGGGGCGGGGCGGCCATCGGCCCCGGTCCCGGCCCGCGAGGTCCAGTGGAAGGCCCGCGGGAGGACACGCGCGAGCTCTCGGCCCCGGCCCGGCCCGCCCCGCCCGTCGTGAAGCTGCTCGTCGCCTGCCCCGCCGCCCGCTTCGTCCTGCCTGCCCGCCGGATCGCCTGCCTGCCGGCCGCCCCGCAGCGCCCGCGCTCAATAAAACCTTCATCCAAAGTGTGTTTTGCAGTTTACGACCTTACTCGCTTGTAACCGCTCACGTTTAAAAAAAAAAAAAAAAAAAATCTTTGACTTCTCTTTTTCTGACTTCAGCGAAAATCCTGCTCCCGTTGCCCTTAGCCCGGTTTTATTCATCCCAAGTTGTGGCCTTGCTTGCGCCTTGCGAAGACTTTTCTTCCCCCAGCTTTTGATTGCTCTTGAGGTAGGGGCTTTCAGATTTGGAGGGATGGTAAGCGAACCAGCAGCCCGTTCACATCAGGTGATGGCGAGGCCGAGGACAGGGGTCTGCGGCTGAAGGCAGCTCTTCATCCTCTGTTGTGGTCAGGCACTCAAGTCGTCGCCGAAAATCCCATTCTTCCGAGAATTCATTCGGTAACGTAGAGTGTGGTGTAAGCTCTTCTCCCTCCAATCTCTACCGGCTACAATAAAATGATAATCGTCGTCCCTCGTCTTAACTTTGGAAACAGTATTTTTTCTACAGCTCTAAGGATGTAACGCATTTTATGTTTGAATGAAGTGTTGCGTTATTTTTGAAGAGTATTGTTTGAGTTTGTTTGAACTTAAGCCTGAGATCATGGTTTTAAGCTTTTAATGAAAATACAGCAATCATGGAGCAAGAGACTGTTAGAAAGTGTGCTTTGCACGGGGTCAGCTGAGAAGAGACACCAGGGGTGTTTGATCAGATTGGGAGAATGCTGGTCAGGCATGCCTTTGTATTCCTAAGCTTGCTCTCCCTGCATTTGGGAGAAGATTGTATTTATCTTCTTGATGGTTCTCTTCCTTGGCCTTCTAGACAGGTAGGATGTATTGCTTAGGAAGGTTAGGAACAATGGGAGAGGAAAGCAAGTTAGAGTGGAAACATTTTTAACTAAGTGGAGATTCTTTTAGCCTGCCCTCTAACTGCTTTTTAGGTAATGATACAGAACCTGGGAAATGTCAGAAATTGCTGAAATTCCTGTTGTTTACCTTCTTGTCTTAGGAAGGTAGCAGGTGATCACTGAAGAGGCAGTGTGTAGGCATATTTGTTCATTCCATAAACCCTTGAAATGAAGACTGCTGCGCTCTGGTTGAAAAGGCTGCAAGTATATTGACTAAATGTATTTCTTTGACTATGTGCTGCTATTGTTTTTATATACTATAACACCCCAGATTTCAGTCTTAAGTGGAGCATACAATTTTTAATTTAGGCAAGCCAAATTTCTATTGGTTAAAATAATAAATGCCTTCCTTGAAATCCTTGCCTTAGGGCAGGGACCAAAAAAACTATAGATAATGAAGAACTCCCCAGAAGGAAGGAAGGAAGGACAGGAGGAGGAGGAAGAGGAGGAAGAGGCCCCCATGGCAGTAGATAAGTGTTGAGATGGTGTTGGGATCCTTGACCTAAATAAATAAACTCATGTTTTCTGTTAAAAGCTTTTTTCTACACTGATTGTAAATGTGAAGCAGAGATGAACTGATGCGAATTTTGATTGCTTTCTATTTAGGAAAATTTATTCTAGCTAGGATGAACACGGGGAAAAATGAATGAACGTTTGCACTGGATTTGTTTGGTTCACAGTCATGAAGCTTGACCATCTTTATCAGGGTCTAAGAAAACCCGATTTCCAACCAGAGGCAGTTGGTGTTACTGTGTTGCAGGAAAGCCATTTGTAATCCTCAATTCTAAGCTGCATCTCTTGTTTTTAGATTCTGGGATGTTTATTTGTGTAGCCCTTTGATAGTGTTCACTCTTTTTTTAGTCATGTATGTGTCTTGGAATTGAGGAAATATGTTAGGTAAAGGAGAGTGTAGCCCAGCATTTGCTTAGACTCCCAGACCTGTTTTGTTTCTTGCCTGCCTAAAGAGCATTCCTATTCTCTTTGGGGGGAGGGACTGTGTTTGTTCTTCCTGTGCACCCCCATTGTTTTTATTTTGGTTAATCTCTTTCTGCTTCTTAATATTGAGCTTGGTGAACTTTTACATTAAGAGAAAGATATATGTTGAGATTTACAACATTTCTGCTGTAGCAGAATCACTTGTGGGAGTTCACATGGGAAGGTACCAAGTTGTAGTATATATATGGAGTGAGTACTTCCTGATGATGTAAATTGTAGTCACTCAGAAGTTCTATGCCATCTTTTTCTCATTTTGCAGTTGAGAGAGAACTGGTTATGAATCTGCTTTTGTTCAACTTGCTGACTTGCTGATTTGTGCATTTGTGAATGCAGATACCAGTCTGCCCCAAAAGAACTTTTATTTGCAGGTATCATTTAGATTGAGTTTTTATGTGTCTGTATAAAAAAAGTTATAATTTCTATATTCTCCCTATTCTTACTTTAATGTAAATGGTAGGTAAAAGTGTACATTCCAAAATGACAGTGAAGTAATGATTATTGTGAAACCAGGGCTATGAAAGTGATGACAAGTCATTTGAAAAAGTGGTTGCTTAGACCGCATTTATAGAAGAGTCTGCAGAATAAAGATTTTGGAAGTTCTGTTATCCCTACATCAAATAGCATCAGAAGAGTTTTATTCACTACTTGTGGAAAAACATAGCTGCAAAGACCAAGACTTCATATTACCAGTCTCATCTCAATAAGAGGAAGACCTTTTCTAACAACTGAGAAAGAAAAGGATTGCCTGTGAGATGGTGAGTGCTCTCCTCCACCTACCCCCTGCACTGGGAGCTTTCAGGTGGCCAGGAGAGAAGGTGGGTGAGCTCTGATACGACTTCTGAGTTGCTTCCTGTGAGTCGGGAAAATGGCTGGTAATTTCTGATTTCATTTTGTAATTAAGTTTTAAAAGTTGATATTCAATTTCACTTAGGTAAAAGCTGGTTTCTAGTACATGAGCCATAACTACACATTGTGGAGGAACCTACAAAACCTAGGGTAATATAGGAAGAATTTTGAGGAGAAAATATGTATAATACATAAACTTAGGTTACTTACTTTAGGGACACTTTAATTATTGTGCCTTATTCTCTTTGCTTATGAGATGATCACAGTTGGCATAAATTTGTAAAAGCTTGAGAAAATTTTGCTGAAATCATTTAGAAATTTTGAAATGAGAATGTTTTCAATAATTTGCTCAGTTGCTAAATAACAATGAAGTAGCATTTATATATCCTTTCATATGTTTCTATAGTAGAAAAATAGTTACTTGGGAAATTTTAAATTCTTATTAAAACAAGTTGTATATATTCTTTTTTTTTTTTTTTTTTTTTTCCTTTTTGAGACAGGGTCTTACTATGCAGTTCAGGCTGGCCTTGAGCTCATTTTTTGTAACCCAGGTAGTCTCGAACTCACACTGATCCTTCTGCCTCAGCCTCCCAAGTGCTGGGGTTACAGGCGTGTGCCACCATGCCCAGCTATGTTTAGTATATATTTTTTATTTCATTGAAAAACAGGTTGTGCATTATAGTTTATATAAACAGTTGAAGTTACTTTTAAGGAGTTTTATGTTACAGTTTGAGTTTAACTTATGACCTGGTTTTATTTTGATTCAGAAAGGTATAGTGGTAGTTTAGTTTTGAAAATGTAGAAAGTACACTTCAGGTTTGGAGGTGAAGTTTGTTTCTCTTCACTAAAGCTTTTTTGATTAGAAAATCTAGCCATAGTTTCTTTATTCTAGAATTGTATGTAACTAAGGATATTCTGAAAGTATTACCTATAAAGTCCTTGCTTTTACATACCTTTTGGAAGTGTGTAGGGTACTGAAGAACTCTATGAATAATGGCTAGCCAACTTAGACCTTGTAGCTTGGCTTGCTTGGCAAAATTTGCCAAATAGGAAACAGTGAAATTTGTGTTGTTTGTTGATGACAGAGGAGTGCAAATGGAAGCAGCTTCTAGTGTCAGATGACAAGTCAGTCTTTATACCATAGGCCCTCTCTGAGCTCCTTAGTTCATATCTTTTGTAGTGTTGTCTTTGTGCTTTTTGTGAAATAGGACAATGTAAAATCTAGTAATGAAACTTGTGAGCCTTGTGGATAATGTTATACTTTCATTTGGTATTAAAGTTTTCTTGGCTTACAGCTTGTTGCCGCAGCAAGTGATTGAAGAAGGAGTCCTGTTCCTGCCCCTGAGCTACAGCTAAGGTACAAGGAGTGGCTTGGGGGTAAGGAGTCCTTCTCACCACATATGGTTTGTATGTATGGAGACTGCTTGTCAGACATTGACGTTCTGCCTTCATTTTTTTTTTGGTTCATGACTTGCACATTCAATATTGATATTGATAGGTTTTTAAAAATCTTATAATGTGTCCAGTATTTTAATCATCACACTTTGATCCATAAAATTACCTTAAAATGTTCAAAAGCAGTGAGTTAAATTTATAAGCAATTAAAAAAACCTGGTGCCATTGTTACCATTTTAGTACAGGTATAACTCATGTAAAAGAAAATAAGAATACAGAAATTTCACTTCACATCAGGAAGGAAGAAAAGGTAGAGAAGGAATAAAATATACTGTGATTACTCATGTATAATAAATGTTGCAATTTGTCCTGTTTTCACTTACTGGCTTTGTGTTAGAATTAATTTCTGGTAATCTCATGAGTTTATCTGTTTGAGATAACAAGTAGCTTCTTTTTGACCTTTTTAAGAAGCAGTATTCTTAAACCAACAGGCATTATCATGTAGTTACCTCCTTTTTAAAAAAATTTATTTTATTTTTTTTCTTGTTTTAGAACTTTTGCTTGTTGATTTATTTATTTTTATGGCTGGCTCAGCCTGCCCTGAGGGCAGGGCTGGCGCAGCATGTGGTGCCAGGGATCGAACCGTGGTCCCTGCAGCTGCCCAAGCTTTCCTAAGCAGGTGCTTTAGACCGCTGAGCCATCCTGCCGGACCCATGTAGTTATCTCTTAAGGAAGTTAAATGTCAGAAGTTAAATGAATGAGACTGGTAAGTCTATGTGTCTAAAGGAAAATCTTCTCAGAAATCTGGAAAAGGCCAGTTAATCCAATCTTTTTACCCTGATTGTTACTCTGGTGGTTGGCAAACTGGCTCATGTGCCAGGTCCAAGCTGACACCTGTATTTCTGTGGCCTGTGAGCCAAGAAAGGATTTTACAATTAAATAGTAGAAAAAAACCCAAAATTATACTTATGGCTTTGTGAAAATTACTTAAAATTGAAAGGTTTTAATTCATGAATGATGTGTTGTATCGGGACCCAGCCTTTTTCATTTATGTTTATTTGGCCTCTTAGGATAAATCAGCTTGTCTCAGTATTTAGCCTTTCTCTTGTGTTTCAGTGATGCTGTTTTCTTTTCTTCTTTGATCCCTCTGGTTCTCTGAGCTATACTAATTCATGGATGATTTGCTATTTTTCTAATGAGTTGACAGCTCTGGCTTTCCCTGCTGTTTTCTGTGGTAGTGATAGCCTGCTAGATGGCTCAGAACTTTGGTGAGTTACCTAGTCCAAAACATTCCTCTGTTAGTGCTTTGCTTATTTCTGTTTAATGCTTCTTTTCTGTTAGACAAATCTAGACAAATATACTTTTTGTTCCTGTCATCTCAATCCATGTAGTTTCTTCTCTGTCTTTGTTGAACTATTGATCTGTTTGACACTCTTGTAGTTTCTAGGTTGGTCCCTAATGTACTGCTGTAGGAAGAGCAGTAAATACTCAGAAATACCCTTGTAGTATAAATATGTTCTTGAGATACTTCAAAATGATAAAACTGAGACATTTTTAACAAGAAAATGATGGTGTTGTATAGTGAGGGTTTTCCAATTTCTGTGCTGAAATATTGCCAGTTACTTCACATTTTTTTTCTCAAACCCATTTAGAATGAGGCTTCTGGTATGATTCTATCCCTTGTTTTTTTGCTTCTGGAGATTAAGCCCATAGTCTTGCACATGGTAGATAAGTGCTAGCATTGACTCAGGTCCCCACCCCCTTTTAAATTTTGAGACAGGATGGCCTTGAACTGGTATTCCTCCTGCCTCATCCTTCTAGAGAAGCTGGAATTACAGTTGTGTGCTACCATGCTGGCTCAACCTATTTTTTAAACTTAATCATTCAATGTCATACCTTTTCCATTATGTATGTTCAATAAAGCTGCTGCAGCACCCAGATACACCATTTGCCTTTAGTTTCTTTGATTTCTTACATCACCAGTGCACTCCCTTTCTTTATCACCTCTAGGAAAACCTCCTTTAAATTCATTTTTAACTTATTAAGGATCTAAAATAGGACATTTGGGGCTGGCCAGATAGCTCAGTGGATTAAAACCCTTTGTTGGGCTGACACGGACCAGGATTTGAGCCCTGGCTTGCTATGCTGGCCTTGCCCCTCGGGTTCTCTTGAGATGGCAACAGACCTGGTGGTGCATGCATGTAATCCCAGGGCTTGGGAGGCTGAAAACAGGAGGATCAGTGTGAATCTGGTCTGTGTAGTGAGGTGTTGTAGAGCCTGTACTTAATATATTAAAAAAAGAAAAAAAATGAAAGAAAAAAATAAAATAGGACATTTGACATATAGGGTCTGATGTTTACTTTGCATAGTGATTTTTTTTTGTCTCACATTGTTAATACTTTGTATTAATTTGTGAATATATCTTTGCTAGATTAAAATTCTTGAGGTTAAATCTTTTTTGTCTACAGTGCTTTTTGCATATGGTGGATGCTCAATTAGCTATTGTAAGGCTTACTACTTTGAACCCTGTAACAGTTCTTTATTATGATGTAGAGTGTTGACTTCTTGTGTTGGTAGGCTTCCCTGAAGTCAGTGCACTTCATTAGACTAGGTGAGTTGTGTATCCCAGAAGTGTTGATTTCCAAGACTATTCTATGGTAGATAAGTTTTTGTGACTTGAATATATGTGACCTGATGAAATGAATGTGAAGAAAATTTGTTTTCCCTGAAAACCAAGTTCTTTGCTTTGATAAAAGGTGAGTTGCTAAAATAATGGCTTGAAGAATTAGATGTGGCAGAGGTAACTCTTAAAAGTTTATGAGAAAGAGTAACAGTCCAGAATTCTGTATGTACACTGCTGTACAAGGATCTTTTAAACACAGCTTTCTACTTTTAACAAATCTCAAATTGGAAATCGTGGTTAGTGACTTTGTAGATGGCTTAGATCAAGCAGAAGAATTTCAATCTGCAGGAAACTCCATCAATACCAGTCTCCAAGGGCTTTGGCCTCTTTTAAAGTTGGCATACGAATATACATTTGTGTAAATGTTCAAAGTGAGTATGTGTGGTTTTTTTTTGTTTTAAAATGATAATTTTTAGCTATGAAGACTTGCACTTTGCTGTGTGTGCTCTCACTTTTTCCCCTTAAATGGATAGAACAATATAAGATCACAAGTACAGATTCTGGCTGTGTTACAGTGGAACAAACAAAGAATTGGCTTTAGAAGATCAGAAAGAGCTTTAGAGGTTTTGGGTCTAAGCACCTATCTCTTATCACCTTAAGACATTTTAGTCCCTCAGTTTATCATCTGTTAAGAGGGTATAATCCTTACTGCAGGGCTTTTGAAGATAAAGTCATAACATGACCATGACGATTTGTGATCTCAGGCCATTACTGAGCTTCACTGTTTAGTCTTCCATTATTTACTGATGAAACTCCAGATGATTGATTGTCTCAAACCTGAAATACCATTTTAGATCAATATTTGGGTTGTGATGTTGGTGTTTACCACTCCACACTACTAACACTAACTACTAACACACTACTAACTACCTTGTGTGGGCTTGGTTTCACAGACTTTCTCCACTAGAAATCCGGATTTTATAGAAACTTGGTTGTTAGGATGTCTGATAACTAGTTCAGAAATATTTATGTGCCATGGACCAAGTGAAATCAATCTTAAGGGAGATATGGCTCTCATTTTGTAATTTTCTTTTTATGTCTTTTGGAACTGGGAATCAAACTTAGGACCCTTGCACTTGCCAGACAGGCACTGTGCTACTGAGCTGTATACCCAGCTCTCATTTTAT
Source organism: Myocastor coypus (assembly GCA_004027025.1). Taxonomy (NCBI): domain Eukaryota; kingdom Metazoa; phylum Chordata; class Mammalia; order Rodentia; family Myocastoridae; genus Myocastor; species Myocastor coypus. The sequence continues at coordinate 34,822 of PVJA010015046.1, read as the reverse complement.
AATTTCTGATTTAATTGACTACGTGTACATTGACAAAACCTATCTCTTCAGCCAGTGATTGATTTGTTGGTTTACAGTAAGACTAGTAGTAGCCAGTAATGTGCTAGTATGTTTTGTATTTTTTATTTGTTGTTTGGTTTTGCATTTGGGGATAAAGCACAGAACCTTTGCCCTGAGCCATACCTGAATCATAGTGTCTCGCTGAGTAGCTCAGTTGCCAGACTGGCTTGGATTTATGATCTTCCTGTGTCACTTTCCTAGATTGCTGGGATTTCAGGGTCGTACTATCACACCTGGCTTCAATTCTTGAAAGTAATAACAATCTCTAATTTTGGGCTGTAATGGTTGTCTAATTGGGCTAAAGTGTATGTACATACAGGCTTCAAAGGGTAGCACATGACTGAAGTATGAGACAGTTTTAAACCATTGGAAATAGGTATTCATAGTATACTGCAAATATCTAAATAATTGCTTATTTTAGTTCTGTATTAAAAGTTTGATTTGTATATCTATTAAGAATTTAGAGATTTGAAATACTGCATAGAAGCAGAAATAGTGGCTTATTATCCATGATCCCGGAAATTAAGTGTAAAAAAATTCAGCTTTCTAGAATAAGGGAATTGTGGGTTTTTTTTTTTTTTTTTTTTTTTTTTTTTTTTTTTTTTTTTTTTTTTTTTTTTTTTTTTTTTTTTTTTTTTTGGCTAGGCTTCATGTTTCTATAGAGTACAAACCAAGTTTTATCATTACTTCTCTTTATTTTTTTCCGCTTCCCTGCTTCCACTCCTGAAACCGAGCACCAAATTGCTAATTTCAAACTCAGATTCAGGTTGTTCTCTTTATCTTTTGGTCCACTTCTTCCACTGCAACTGTTTTTGCTATGATTGCAGTGCCCTAGTTAAAGAAATCCTACCCATTTTGGGAATTCTTTAGCAGAGACGGGTATAGATAGAGGTTAAAAATGAAAATGTAAACTAAACTGGCACTTAGCCACTTCTGCACCAGAATCAGGAGTTCTTGGTTTTGTTTTTATTTAAATTTCAGTTTTTAAAATGTTCTCCTTGATGACATCTACCCTGGCTGGAAATGCTTTTTGTCAGGAGAAGGAATTCAAACACAGTTGTTATAACTATATTGCTGTGTCTGTAATCCAGTTGGAGAACTTTCTTATTGTGGTGAAGAAAAATGGGGTGCTACACTGGAGGCTTTTGTGTAAACCATGCAGTCCTAACTTGTATTAGAAAAAGTACAGAATCAGCTAATGACCCCACCATGTGTCCTGTTTTTAGTTTGTGTTCAGGTGCTCTATTTGAATTATGAGTATAAACCATATGTTCAGTACTGGTTTTGACTCCGTTTATGTCGGTTGGTAAGAAGCTGTTATTTGTGGGTAGGATTTTTGTCAGATGTACTTAATTTTGTTTGCTTCTTCAGTTGTGTGGCTCTTTTTAAATGAGTGCTTAGTCATAGATCGTTGTGTTATTATTTTGTTGGTGTACTGCTTGCTTTTGTTTTGTTAGCAGTCAAGAGAAAGCATTTAATATGTAGAGTATGATATATGACCAAAAAATGTAGTAAATGTTTAAATTTTTAAAAATTGCAGTAAAGTATATATATTGCTATTAGTCCTTAGAATACTTCCTTGCTGAAGATGCTTATCTCATTGTTGGTACTTTCTTTTCTTTCTGTTTTTTTATTTTATTTTGTTTTTTTTTTTTATCTTTTTGAGACAGGGTCTCACTATGAAGTTCAGGCTGGCCTTGAACTCACTGTTGTAGCCCAGGCTGGTCTCGAACTCACACTGATCCTCCCGCCTCAGCCTTCCAAATTCTGTTAATATAGGCATGCGCCTCCATGCCTGGCTGTTGGTACTTTCTGAATGAATGAGATCTGGAAGTCTTTTTTTTCTGAATTTTTTAGTTCCACTGTGTGTGGGCAGTATTTTGAGAGGAGTTAGTGGCTGTTTGCTTTTGTTGTAATTTCTTAAATTTAACATTCACCATATACTATAATTTGATCAACCTAACACTTTGAGACACCAAATTTCTTTCCATGCCAGTGGGCCTTTGCTATCACAGGAATGCTATTCTCATGTGTGGACTTAAGTTTTTCCAAAATCAATCTGTGTATAAGAGAAAGTGAAAAAAAGAAAACCAAACAAACAAACCAGAGTTTTCCTTGTATCGTTTTTCTTGGTTAAATATTTTCTAATTAGGACAGAATAATGGGCACTACTTATAATTTTTGGCATGTTTTGTGTGAAATACAACAGGAAAATTTAGCTGTATTCGTAATCTACAACACCATGCTCCTGGTATATGTTCACTTTCTAAGGTTCAGTCCAGGGCATATTTTCTACCAATCCTTTCACATACTTATTAAAGTTAGCTTATTTGGTCCTCCCACCCCCATACATGCACTTAACTTTTTCAAGAATGTTCTCCAAATCTTGGGGAAAATGAGGTTTTAAAAATTTCTTATCGGGGCCCGGCCGGATGGCTCAGTGGTCTAAAGCGCCTGCTTGGGGAAGCTTGGGCGGCTTCAGGGACCACGGTTCGATTCTCCGGCACCACATGCTGCGCCAGCCCTGCCCTCAGGGCGAGCTGAGCCAGCCATAAAAATGAGTGAATAAACAAAGTTGCTGAAACAAGAAAAAAATAAATAAAATTAAAATTAATAAAAAAGAAAAAAAAAGAAAAAAAAATTTCTTATCAAAGTTACCTTCCTGATAAAGGATCCAGTTTCAAGATCTGTTTGTGACTTTGCTTCCGGGGAGAGTTGCAATCTGGTTTACCAAGAAGATGCTTAGGTTTACATATTCTGTCTTGGTCAAGTTGAAAATGTGGAAAAATTTAGTAATCTGTTCTAGGAACCATTTTTTCTGGGAACATAAAGTTGGAACTAAGTAGGATAGAAATGAACAACAACAAAAAATGAATATGAACCACAAAGTTGACCTAGTTGGATGTTTTCCCTCTAATAAGGAATGATAGATGAGTAGTAATAATAACCACAATGATTAATTAAGTGGGGACTTTTATGTACATGTGTAAATATATATGTAATACTACCCCCCTCCCCTTTGAATCAGTCTTTCAGGAGTTAGTATGTTTAACATTTTATGAATGAGCAAATTGAAGTTAAATGGTGTATAAATGACTAAGCTGGACTTCTAAGATAACCTTCAGTTAGCCATGCCTTTGTTAACTTTGTGAAAAGGAATTTATGCTATAGTATGTAGTACTGTTAAAGTCTCTTTAAACTGAAATAATTCACATCAATTTTGAGTACCTACTAGACACCGACATTACCATGTGTTGGAATAATATAGTGGTAAATACATTGTTCCTGGTGTATAGATTGTAGTAACAAAGAGATGAACTAGCAAATGCTGTGAAGAAAACCAAAGTGGAATAAAGAGATAAAATGTAGCAGGTTCCATTTTGGTTATGGTGCTCAAAGTTGAGTGATTACTGGACAGAAGAGTGGGAACATGCAGGGACCTTGGAGTGTTTTTTTTTTTTTTTTGAGACAGGGTCTCACTATGCAGTTCAGGCTGGCCTTGAGCTCACTTTTTGTAGCCCAGGCTGGTCTCGAACTCACACCGATCCTTCTGCCTCAGCCTCCCGAGTGCTGGGATTACAGGCGTGCGCCACTATGCCTGGCCGGGACCTTGAAGTGTTAAGTGTGATTGTGTGAACTTATACTCTGTCCAGAGAATTCTTTTTTTTTTTTTTTTTTTAAGGTCCTTTAAAACTTTACTCAAAAGAATTGGCAGGGTGTATAACTGGCTTTTTTTTTTTTTTTTGGTACCAAGGATTGAATTCAGGGCTTTGTGCTTGCCAGGCAGGTGCTTATATGCCCCTGAGCTATATTCCAGGCCCTTATATTTTTTTCTGAGACTTTTCGTCTAGTAGTCTATCTTAGTTTTGCCTTGTGACATATTTTCCCTCTCTCCCTTTTATGGAAGTGAGAATTGAGACTCAGGCATCTATAAAGATGCATAGATTTAATAAGCGTCCATGTTGGACCCATCAGTTAGCTTCAATAGTTAATTGGTATTTTTACCAGTTTTACTCCACCTTTACCCCCTTTCTTGCTGAAGTACATTTTAGATTTTTCTTGTGTTTAAAATTTCTAGGTGTTACATGAACAGCTCATTTAATGCTTGCATACTTTGCCTAGCTCACTGTTAGAACTTAACCAAATTTGTTTTGTATTATTTGTACCATTTGTACTTGTAGGCATCTTGACATGCCTTATGGCTTAAGGCCTTTTCCTAAGCACAGCATAAGCTTCACTCAAAATTCACATTGATATAATAGTATTACAAAATACTCTGTTCATTTTGAAACTTACACTTTATTTTGTTTTTTAAAATCTAACATTCAAAGTGCATACATTCAGTTGTTTACACTCTCTTAATAGTTCTAAAGCCTTTCCCATTAAGGAATAGCACTTTGAAGAGGTCCTTGCATTCGGCAGAACCCCTCACTTAGGATTTGTCTATACAGTAGTTGCTTTCTCATGATTAAAGATACATTGAACATTGTTGATAGAAACATAGGGAAATTGGTTTGTGTACTCTTGGGAATGTTGGGTAGTCATTTTGTTTTGATGTACCAATTGTAATATATGATGTATGGAGTAACAAACTTTGAACTGAGTATTTTTGTCTCCAAACAATTGTCCACTGGATTTCGCATTCCTTGGTGATTGCTGGAACCTACTTTAAAGCAAAACAGGTATATCTTTTCATCTAAAAAGGTTTAGCATCTATCTAAAAGTCAAGGACTTTTGAAGTCAACCATACCATTGTGACACCTAATTTCTTAACATCTGGTTAACACCCATGTGAATCAAAATCTAGAAAAGGTCTACAGGTTATATTTATTCAAATCTCACACTATCTTCCATCTGGATTTATCACTTTTGATGTTTACATGGTGTCCTAGTCTAGGATTTTCTGTAAACTGATAGGTTGAAATTTGGTTAGGCTTAGGTTTTGTTTCGTGAGAGTACTTAGATTTTTTTCTGACTTGTGTTTATTTCTGGAGTGTGGTTGTGTATATACCTTCTAAACAGTGTTTTAAGAGACATTGTCTTTACAGGATGTTCTGTGCTTCAGTAATCCACTGAAATGTCCTCAGTTTTCTCATCTGTAAATTGGGATTATGTGTTTGAGTTTTTTTGGTAAGGATTATTGCCTATATATGTAGCATAAAAATAGCACGTGGTACATGGAGTTTCGTAAATGCTAGTTTTAACTTTTTGAACCTGGAGATGTAACTTAGTGATAGTGCAGTTGCCTAACATGCATGAGACCTTGAGTTCAATCTTCAGCACTCCTCCCCTGCAAATAATATAACAAATAGCTTAGTTTTGTTGAAAATTGAAGTGTAGTGTAGAGAAGGTAGAAATTCTTTATGGCCATCAACAGGAAGCTTGGTCTTTTTCTACTTCTTCACTTTAGCTGAAGTACTGTCTGTACACCAACCTGCCCTTTTGAGGTAACAGCCACCTGACAAGACACATGCACAGAGAAAACAGCAGTAAAACTTGGAACCTATCTTTAAATGGAGTGTGTACAATGAAGGAAAGTGGGATGGGCAGGTTGGGGAGATGGTAGCTCCAGATAGAGATGTGCACTTAGTCATGAACTAGAGATTTTTATTTGAACAAAAGGCTTTCCTGTCTAGTCTCATTTACCTTTTGTCATTCTATACACTCAGTTATAATAAGCTGTTTGAGACTGGAGGAGGGAGATGCTTTATTTCTTCTTGGTCTTTTTTAGTGTACCATCTTTTTTTTTTTTTACTTTAGGGAAGGGTCTGCAGGGTGTTCAGGGTCTCACTACAAGATTGGACTTGTAGTGATTGGCTTGCTTACAGTCTCCCAAGAGCTGGGATCACAGGTGCGTGCCACCATGCCCAGTCTCATAGTCTACCAATCATCATTTATAAAACACTTGGTAGTGATTGTTCAAGATAGCAGAAATGTAGCAATCATGATGAAGTGTACTTATTAATATTTGATTAGGGTATTTAACAAACATTTGAGGGTCTGCAATGTTCAAGTGGTAACATTTAGTCACAAACCATATCCATGAAGAATGTAGATCAGAATGTCTCTTTGCATGGAGTTTTTACAATTTGGTAATAAGGAGATAGAATAAACACTAATTATTGTGCAGTATATTAAGGGATTGAGATAGATTATTTTTGAGGAAAAAACCTAGAGGAGAGAAATCTAGTTTTATGGAAACTGGAGTAGTAGTTTCTGCATAGAGAACAGCCAGAACAGAGGCTTGTTTGATGCTTTGTGTTGAAAGAGGTGTTCATGCCCCTTAAAGGCAAGGCATGGAGATAACATAAGAGATCAGAACAGTTATATGGATGAGATGAGCTGGAATGGCAGTTTGGTGTGGGACCAGGGTGCTAGTGTTGGTAGACCCAGCAGGTTTTGCTAATGGGTTATATGCATGTGAGTTGAGAAGGATGGTGAGCCAGCAGGGAAGCATGATGTCTGAGCAGTAGTTAAGATGACATTGCCTTTCTCTGACCTGAGGAAAGAAATCAGGCCCTAAGGAACCAAGCTGAATTATACTCCCAGACAAAGACAAGGCAGTCATTAATGCCTTGTTCAGTGAGAGCAGAGGTTCATAATGTTCATACTTCTTGCATTTACAGATCATACAGCAGATTCCTTTCAACGTAGTTTCATGAAGATAGGGAAGGACCAGTCAGATAGCTCACCAGATAGAGCTGATGAGGTTAAAATCTCTTACCATGTTTTCTCATTCACATGTGATTATTTGTAAATATTTCAACTAGATTTTATCAATGTGCTGTTGGCAGTTTTGTTAACATTTATCATGTGTCTGCTTTTGGTATTTTCTCTGCAAACACATGTTTAAACATACATGATGTTGATTGATTTTTTTAACCAATATTGCTATATCAATAAAGTCCTTGAAGGAAGCATTATATTGTGACTATGGGAAAAAGTTATGTAGATACATGTGAGCACAAGTCTTGGTGTATACACACATAAATACAGTACATTTCCTGGAGTATATTATACTGTGTTTCCTATTTTCTCTTCTGTAAAATGGTCACAGAAATTGTTCTTACCTCATGGTTATCATGAGAAAGTAATCAAGCTAGAAATAGTTGTTAGGACTTAGTTGATAAGGTCTGGTTTATTCTGATCTTTCATTCATAACTCAGTTGTCTTTGATGTCTTTCACACTGACAGTGCTTAGCCTCTTGAATTTTTCCCGAGTTTCACAAGTGTTTAGTCATTGATTATATGATGTGGCATCATTGGCACTATTCTATTTTAAATATTCATTTTTCTTGAGATTGCTGAGGTGTTTGCTCTGTGTACATGAACTACTTTCGTTCACAAAAAAACTAAAAAATCAGTGGTAGTTTCATACTTGATCCCCCTATAATCCCAAGGTCCTATTTCCTAGAGACTTAAAAAACCCCACAGATCCATTGTAAACCAACTCTTTCATTGAGAAAAGAGGTCAAAATAAATACCTTTTGGGGAAGAGGTAGATGTGGATGAAATGATTATCTTGAATGTTTCAAGGTGAGTAAGATACAATTTAAAGAAAGTGTATGGGATGTCATTCATACATACTGATCAAAGTGGAGCCATTTTGGTCTGTAGGTGATTGTGAGAGGTTGTGTCCCTTTCTACCCATTATGGTGCATGGGGAACTAAAGAGCCTCAGAAAATAATTGGAACACTATATGAATCCATTCAGGGTTTTTATATTTAATGTGCTTTTAAAAACCTGGGCATGATGGTGCACACTTGTAATCCCAGCACTCTTGCAGAGGTATGGAAGAATACAACTCAATCCTAGCCCCAAAGATTTAGAGGACAATGAGACTTGATCTCCCAAATAAAGAGGTGTGGGTGGGGTAGGGATATAGTGTGAAGGCTCTGGATTCTGTACTTTGTGCTGCAAAATAGAACAAAACCCTCAGTAGTCAAAAGTTGTAAACAGTTACTTTAGAGATTTGAAACTCCTTAAATTGTTAGGGGTATTACATTGTATAGTTCCCTATAAATGTCTTAAGCACCACTTGTGATTTAAATTGGTTGGGGTTAAAGTCAGTTGTGTTAGGAAGAGTTATTTTTGCTTTTACCTATCTCTTATATGCCCTGCCACATTATGCTTCACATCATTGAGGTAAACAGAATTGAGGACATGTCAGCACCAAATGCCATTTACTATTCTGTTCATTAAATTTCCTTTGCTGGACCTTGGTTCAGAATGACAAAAATGAAAATAAGTTATTTTACTGAATGAGATGATGTTAAGTAGGCGCTAAGCTGATTAGATAGTTGGGAACCTTATTAAGATATTTGTGAGAGAATGGCTTAATTAATAGTTTATTTTTAATGTATTCTTTTATGTTTAAGTAACTTTGGTGAAGATTAGAGATGTCAGTTAGTTGACATTTAATTTGAAAGGGCTGGTAACAGAGCCAGCCTATTTAGGCTGTGGAGACATTTAGTGAACCACACTATTGTTCTGGGCAACATTGCTTACTTTCCTTAGATTATTCTTTATTATGCCATTAAGCCCTAAGCATTATTGCATTTCGTAGATGAGACAGTTGAGTTGTATAGAGAGATAAGTGTTTTACTCAAGATCCTACCATTAGGAAGTGTCAAAGTTTGCAACCACCTCTTCAAAGCTGACTGCTGTCCCCTGTATGGTGCCACCTCCACATGACTGGTGTTAGCCTATACCTGTTACCTTTACAATGTTGCAAACCTCTGGTAGGCTCATGTTCTCTTTTTTGTGCCCTATACAAAGGCGATTATAATTTAGGCACTTGGGTTTTTGGAACTGTCTGTTATGAAACCCTTAAATTACTAGCTCACTCTGTGACTAGTTTTCATTTTGTTTAGTGTGTTATAGCAGGACTCATCAGGTCTACCTTCCACAGTGCTACTAGGGCTTGTTCAGATTGCCTCTTGAATGTGTGTTTATAAATTGATCCCCAAACTAAAAATATTGCTTGGTCACTTCTTAGGAATACCATATTCTATTGTTACTAGTTTCATGTGTCATTGTACTTGTGATGTGGAGCCCTGGTTGGGCTTGGGGTTGATTTTTCTCTGTTCCCTGTTTTACTTTTCTGATAGGTGATTTTTCTGTTTAGATAGTGACCATACCAGGATTTTACAGATTATAATACTAGAATACTTTCCTGGCTTAGTAGAGCTTGGCCTGGATCAGTGGTGGTGAACCTATGGCATGCATAGCATGTTGTATCATATGAAGAAGTTTAACAGCTAACTTAAATTTGATCTTTTTTGTGTTGGTCAAATATATTTTTATGTATACTTCTCAGTTCTTTATTGAAATACTTAATCAGTTGTATTTTAATAAAAATCAAATACTGCTTTCAAATATGTAGCTTTTTTATGGGGAATTCTGTTTTATAATACCTTTGTGTTTGATGCTTGATTAAATCTATCCATCATCACAAGGAGACCATATCTTTATAGATTCTGTAAATATGTATTACTTTTACTATAGAAGTAACTTTTCAGATGCACTACCAAGGAACCAGCCCACAAACTAAAACCCCTATGTAGTTTTTTCATTACTATACCTATTTGATTACTTGTCCCATTTTCTTATTTAAGACTTTTTCTGAAGTATGAATCATAAAAAAGCATGGGACTGGTGATACAGCTCAACAGACTAAAGTGCCTGCTTAGGTAAGCTTAGGCAAAAGCATGGGTCTGAGGTTCTAACCTCCACACCACATGTCATGCCAGCCCTGCCCCCAGGATGAGCTGAGCCAGCCTGAGTCCAAGGGTGGTGACACACACTTGTATTCCCAGCACTGGGAAAGCTGAAAGCAGGAGGATTGCCATAAGTCCAAGCTTTGTGGTGAAACCCTGTAACAACCAAATACGTTAAAACAAACAAAAAACCATAAGGATAAAAATGCATTAAAAAGCTTCAATTAGCTGAAGAAAATGTTCTGTTTTTCCTAAGAATAAGTAACTCAAGACAGTACTAAATTTTTATTTTTTTTATTTTTTAAAAGAGTTTATTTTATTTATTTATTTATTTTCTTGTTTCAGAACCTTTGTTTGTTTATTCACTCATTTTTTATGGTGGGCTAGCCGCCCCGAGGACAGGGCTGGTGCAGCATGTGGTGCTGGGGATTGAACCGCGGTCCCTGAAGCCGCCCAAGCTTTTCCAAGCAGGTGCTTTAGACCACTGAGCCATCCTGCTGGGCCCCTGGTACTAAATTTTTTAATCATTTATTTATTTGGTACAAGGTTTCGCTAATGCAGCTCAGACTTGTAGTGATCCTCTTGTCTCAGCCTCCCCAGGGCTGAGATTGCAGGGTTGTACCACCATGCCCAGTTTCAGTGGCCAGCATGGCATGCCTAAAGTTCTGGGGAAGCATGGCATGCATTACTTGGTATTGAGCCTGGGCCCATGCATTTGCCAGGCAGGCACTTAGACTGTTGAGCTATCTCTCCAGTGTTGTGCTTTTCTTTAAAGAAGTTTTTTTTTTTTCTTTTTAAGAATTTTATTTTATTTTATTTTTTCTTGTTTCAGAACTTTTGTTTGTTTATTTATTTATTTTTATGGCCCAGCTCAGCCTGCTCTGAGGGCAGGGCTGGCGCAGCATGTGGTGCTGGGGATCAAACCATGTTCCTGCAGCCACTTGCAGGCGCTTTAGACCACTGAGCCGGGCCCAAAGAAGTGTTATTTTTAAAGGAAAAACTTTTTATTTCCAAACCTTGAAAGCTGAAATTTAAGGGCTTGACAGTCTGTATTCATGATTAGAGTATGACATTTACCTGTGTTATATTCACGTTGTTTATCTTTCTGCACTCTTAATTGATCTCACTGGAGTTTTGTTTTTCCTTCTCCAGTTTTTAGCAGGTGCTGATGTCTGTGTGTATGTTGTTTAAATTGGGAAAGTCTAAACCCCTACCCCCTAAAAAAAAAAAAAAATTGGGGAAAAATCCTACACAGACTAGTATGTCAGTAGTAGTTTTTGAGGAATCTGAAGAGGAATAGATAAGAATTGAACTCAGTCTTGAGCTAGGGTTTAGCTGCTGCCTAGGGTTTAGCTACCTCTCTTGTGGACAGACTCTATCCTAGGAAACTCTTTAAGTTAACCCTTCATGTTAAAGAGTTGGAGCTTTTGTTTGTTTTTTCCTAGGGGACTTAGGGATCAGGCTTTGCATAGGAACAGTAAAAGAATCTGAGTTTTTTTTTTTTTCCTTTTTAAAGAATACAAAATGATGATAATAAAATTACATTAGAAACAATATAGAATTTCACTGAACAAAATGATACAAATTTGACAATATTTGTTATATTGCATAGTGAGTTAAGCATTTTGTAGGGGGCAGCACATAAATTAGAGATCAGCCTTGCATAAATCATTTGGCAATGCAAAACAATGTTATTGATACTACTACTACTGCTTTCTAGTGATGGAGAAAGGAAATACTTTGAATTTTGAGTACTTTGTCTCTGAACAAATACATAAATGAAACATCTTCCCTCTAAAAAAAAAGGCACTAGTTTTTTTTTCTCTCTTTAGGAGTAAGTGGTGAGCTACTCTCAATTGAAAAGTTTTCTGACTTCTTTGAGCTAGGTTAAGTTGAGTAGGTGACAAGGGTATTATGACTTAGACAGTGAGGAGACAGGAGAATTTCCTAGCTGGCAACATTTTGTATCCCTAGCACTGAAACATTTAAAGGTATGCTTTTAAATAACAGATTTATTATTGATGTGCGATCTCATTCAGATAAGTGATTGTGAATCATTTCAAAGAATTTAAAAACCTAAAACTTCTGGGTGTGGGGAAGTTTTAAGATATGACCAATTTTAGGATTTGGCAATATAATGTGGCATACTCAAAACTTTTAAATACTTTTTTGCCTGTGGCAATTTCACAGATGCTAGCCCTTAACTTTGACTTTGAGGAGGTGGGATTTTAATCACTTTTCATATTTTTATCTAGACAGCTTTATGAACTAGGCCTAATTGCAAGAACATTAGTGTTGAGGCAGCAAGTCTAGTTTATCATCAGTAAGAATTATGTTTATATGTTTTTAGCATCGCGGTCTATTTTGAATAGTTTTCAGAAGAGGGAGCTTTAATATCATCTGTGGGATGTAATTGCTATTCATTTGAAAAAGAACATATCCGTCTGTATTTTTTTTTTTTTTTTTTTCTTTCAGAACCAGGGGCTGAACTCTGGACTTTGCACTTGACAGGCAGGCACTTGTGCCTCTGAGCTATCTCCCTGGCCCCTAACATACCCATATGTACCAGAAAGAAAAAAGGTTTTTCAAGCATGGGAAGACTGAAATTTTCTCAGTAACAAAGGACAAATTACTTAGAATAACCTATGGAACCATACTAGGTTTGAATAACTTCTTACTGATATACCTATCAGCTGCAATCATAAAGACTTAGATCCTATTTACTTACCAGTAGCAAACCCACTAAATTTGTAAAAATGATTTTAGGTAAATTTAAATGTCTGTTTTGCAGAATGATTATCTTAACCCAGGACTGAAAAATATGGACTGTCTGAAGATGATTTATCTAATGGTGGACAAATGTGTTGGGTTCAGGTGTGGAAGATAAAATAATCTAGAAAATTGCTTCTTCCTCTCGTTACTTTCAATATCATTCAAATTAAAAGGAAAAAATACCTAACAAAATCATACCTGTGTTGGTACATTTCTCAGAGTTTCAGTTAGAAATAGTTCCTGAATAAAAAGGAAGAGAAGGAAATTATATTTTCTAAAAGTCTTTTTCTTTAGATACCTGTTACAGAAATCTTAGGGTGATATTATAAGTTGTGTGTTTCTACTTTTTTGCATGGAAGATCTTTTTTCCAGGATTTATCTTGTTTTATGTCGCTGTGTAATTATTCATATACATTATAGTAGAATCTTAGGGCAGTTTACTAGCAAAGAATTTGTAACAGTATTTGTTTTTCTGCATATAAATTATCTGGGGATAGATCTTAACACCTTCAGAATACATCTGCTATTTGTTCCATCCAGGATCCTAATGGCCATAAAGTTAACCCCAAGTAATCTTAGGATTCATAGTACTTGAAGATTTGTTTTTGTCCATTTCTGAATACCTCTCCCTCCTTTACTTGAATTAGATCTTGTTTCCTTATCAGTAGAAAGCCCAAAATTTGTAAAAATGATTTTACAAAAAATATACTTCAAGGATATCCATGCCTGTTCCGAATTGAGACTCTGACAGTAAGAAAAAAAAAAAAAAAAAAAAAAAAACGACACTATATACTATCATGGTAGACAGTGAAGAAAGTTATACCGTTTTAAAGTTGATAAGCTTTTAGTTCAAAATTATATACTGTGTGATTTTTTTTAAAGAATCAGCTGCAAATTAGTCTTTGCTGTGAAACTAAAGTGTGTTTTAAAAGTGTTTTTTTTTTTTTTTTTTTTAATGTCTGTTGCGCCGTTTTTATTTGAGTGAAAGTTTCCTCATCACTTGATGAGACCCTCCTCTAATTCAATCTTTGTCTTTTGTCTTTGCTGCCTTGCAGGGTTGGTACAGTAGGCTTCACTAGACTTAGCTGCAACTCAGAATTTCTCCTCCAGCACCTGAGTAAATGCTGATGGTCTTGTGGAGAGTGGATTAAGAGTACGAGCTAAGTTCTCGATCCCAATTAAGAAGCGGAGGAAAATTTAACTGTCTCCTTCAAAGTTTTTCACCACCATCAAGACAGCAAACCAAAGGACAAAGACTTTGACCTGCTGTGTTGCTCTGTATAGTCCAGTTCACGTATGGTTTACAAACTTGACTGGGGTTACTAATAAGTAAGAAAAATTGGACACTTCTGTCATTTGGACATTTATTCAGAAGTTACCAGAATGAGGGCTGTACTGGAGACAGCAGACATTGCCATAGTGGCCCTGTATTTTATCCTGGTCATGTGCATTGGTTTTTTTGCCATGTGGAAATCTAATAGAAGCACCGTGAGTGGATACTTCTTGGCGGGGCGCTCTATGACCTGGGTAGCAATTGGTGCCTCTCTGTTTGTGAGCAATATTGGGAGTGAACACTTCATTGGGCTGGCAGGATCTGGAGCTGCAAGTGGATTTGCAGTGGGCGCATGGGAATTCAATGCCTTACTGCTTTTGCAACTTCTGGGATGGGTTTTCATTCCAATTTACATCCGATCAGGGGTGTACACCATGCCTGAATACTTGTCCAAGCGATTTGGTGGCCATAGGATTCAGGTCTATTTTGCAGCCTTGTCTTTGATTCTTTATATTTTCACCAAACTCTCAGTGGATCTGTATTCGGGTGCCCTTTTTATCCAGGAGTCTTTGGGTTGGAACCTTTATGTGTCTGTCATCCTCCTCATTGCCATGACTGCTTTACTGACTGTCACCGGAGGCCTTGTTGCAGTGATCTACACAGACACTCTGCAGGCCCTGCTCATGATTATTGGGGCACTCACACTTATGATTATTAGCATGATGGAGATTGGTGGGTTTGAGGAAGTTAAGAGAAGGTACATGTTGGCCTCACCCAATGTCTCTTCCATCTTGTTGACGTACAACCTTTCCCACACAAATTCTTGTACTGTCCACCCTAAGAAAGAAGCCTTAAAAATGTTACGCGATCCAACAGATGAAGATGTTCCATGGCCTGGATTCATTCTTGGGCAGACCCCGGCCTCAGTGTGGTACTGGTGTGCTGACCAAGTCATCGTGCAGAGAGTCCTAGCAGCCAAAAACATTGCTCATGCCAAAGGCTCTACTCTTATGGCAGGCTTCTTGAAGCTTCTGCCAATGTTTATCATAGTTGTCCCAGGAATGATTTCCAGGATACTGTTTGTTGATGATATAGCTTGCATCAATCCGGAACACTGCATGAAAGTGTGTGGAAGCAGAGCTGGGTGCTCCAATATTGCTTACCCGCGCCTGGTGATGAAACTGGTTCCTGTGGGACTTCGGGGATTGATGATGGCCGTGATGATTGCAGCTCTGATGAGTGACTTGGACTCTATCTTTAACAGTGCCAGTACCATATTCACCCTCGATGTGTACAAACTCATCCGCAAGAGTGCAAGCTCCAGGGAACTAATGATTGTGGGGAGGATATTTGTGGCTTTTATGGTGGTGATCAGCATAGCATGGGTGCCAATCATCGTGGAGATGCAAGGAGGCCAGATGTACCTTTATATTCAGGAGGTAGCAGATTACCTGACACCACCAGTGGCAGCCCTGTTCCTTCTGGCAATTTTCTGGAAGCGCTGCAATGAACAAGGGGCTTTCTATGGTGGAATGGCTGGCTTTGTTCTTGGAGCAGTCCGTTTGATACTAGCCTTTACCTATCGTGCCCCAGAGTGTGACCAACCTGATAACAGGCCGGGCTTCATCAAAGATATCCATTATATGTATGTGGCCACAGCATTGTTTTGGGTGACAGGACTCATTACTGTAATTGTTAGCCTCCTAACACCACCACCTACAAAGGAACAGATTCGTACCACCACATTTTGGTCTAAGAAGAATGTGGTGTCAAAGGAGAGTTGTTCTCAGAAAGATGAACTATACAGAATGCAAGAGAAGAGCATTCTCAGATGCAGTGAGAACAGTGAGGCCATTAACCATGTCATTCCCAATGGGAAATCTGAAGATAGCATAAAGGGCTTGCAGCCTGAAGATGTTAATCTGTTGGTGACTTGCAGAGAAGAAGGCAATCCAGTGGCTTCCTTGGGTCATTCAGAGGCAGAAACACCAGTAGATGCTTATTCCAATGGGCAAGCAGCTCTAATGGGTGAGAAAGAAAGAAAGAAAGAAACAGAGAATGGAAACCGGTACTGGAAGTTCATAGACTGGTTTTGTGGCTTTAAAAGTAAGAGCCTCAGCAAGAGGAGTCTCAGAGACCTGATGGAGGAGGAGGCTGTTTGTTTACAAATGTTAGAAGAGACTCCCAAAGTTAAAGTAATACTAAACATTGGACTTGTTGCTGTGTGTTCACTTGGAATTTTCATGTTTGTTTATTTTTCTTTATGAACTTAAGGATATGGTGAGATACTTAACTTAAATACTGGTCTTTGGAAAAAATTATGTAACTGTTGCATCTCTCAGGCATTGTTTACTTGGTAGATTTTTAGCCAAATTTTATTTAGCATAAAATCATCTATTTGCAAGACTTTATTTTCCCTAAGATGGATAAAAGTAAATCTTCAGCTTAAATGAGACATGACAGACTGAACAGTGCAACAGTATGGTTTAAATTTTTCCATACCAAAGTTAGAGACCAATTATTCTTCTCATAGGGAACTTAGAGTAGAATATATGTTAAAGTGTCATAAGGTATATTGTCTGCACTGCTAACTTTTGGTAGACCTCATGCTGAAGGAGAAGATTTGCTCATTTCTAGCTTTTTCTGTCTCTTAATTCCTATTACCATTAAAGAGAAATGAACTTGGAGACATTATATAATCAGTTATGTACTGAAAATCTGATGTTTGTACTCATTTCAGGACAAGTTGGTTGCAAGGCTTAATTTTGTTAGCATGAAGTCTGGATTTTGATTGCCAAAAGAAAGGTAGAATATTTGCCTGTAGGTATTTTTGTACCATCTCTATGTGTCATGATGGAGGGGAAATTTTGTTCCATTTTGCTGTCACCCCCTCCCCCATCCTATTTCCATTGAAGCTTAAGGAAGTATACTCAAAATGACCAAGTCAGCCTAGAAAGTCAGATTTCATGGTTTTATTATTAAGTGATTGTGAGGGGAACTGAAATAAGTGTTGCTGATGACCCCCACACTTCTTGACCAAATTTAAGGATTTTTTAAAGTATAGTTTAGGAATTACTAGATCCCTAGCAGTGTTTGATTAACCTGTGCTGAACAAATAACTAATCATACTCTTCAGGTTTCCCTGATATTTTTTATCCCCCTCATATTTTTTATTAGCCAAACACTTTCCCAAATGTATTAAGTTGGAGGATACATCCAAATATTGTAAAGAAAAACTGACCCTGCTTTTGTGTGGTGAGTTACCTTACCTGATTAGATCATGATATATTAAGGTTGATGTTTGAAAGAAGAATTTTAGTTCTGGAATCATGGCATTCCTTTTTTTTTTTGCTGTACCTGGGATTGGACTCTGAACCTTTAACTGGCCAGGCAGGCGCTTGTGCTACTGAGTTATATCCCCGACCCAAAATTCCCTCCCCCGCTTTTTTTGTTGTAGTACTAGGGATTGAACTCAGGACTTTGCGCTTCCCAGGCAAGAATCATGGTTTTTTTTTGTTTTTTTTTTTTTAATGGCCGGCTCATCCTGCCCTGGGATTTGGCGCAGCATGCAGTGCCAGGAATTGAACCATGGTACCTGCAGGTACCTAAGCTTTCCTCAGCAGGCGCTTTATACCGCTGAACCATCTCGCCGGCCAAGAATCATGGGATTCTTGATAACATTGCTCCTCTACCCCTATTGCCCCCGCCCCGGCCATCTGTACACAACTGTTACATCTTTGTTATATAATGTATTAAAGCGTGAGATTATTTCAATGCAAATTGGCCATCAGGAACAGAAAACTCAAGAGTGCATGCTGGCCACTTGGAGATTTTCAGTATAGTCATTTTTTATGTAACGTATAGCATGTTAGAGGTGCCATGAACAAGAACTTTGGGGTTTAGTAGTGTGCTTATAGAAGATATTACAGGATTTGCATAAATTTTAAGACCCTTCTCTTGACATGGCTTAGTTTGTCCCAGTTGCAGCATCTATGGATGGGAATTTTTTTCACAGGCTGTTTCTACTTAGCACAGGGTACAAAAGATATTAGAGAAAATCTCTGTAGATGATGTAGTACTGTGTCTTCCATGAAAGAAAGCTGTGTATCTACTTTCTTTAAAATGATGCTTTTTAAATTGCATGATTTTTATTAAGCTTATATTAGGGAAAAGTACTTTTATATACAGATAATTTTGTAGATTTTGATTCAAAACAGCCTTGATGATTTTTTCTTTTTCTTTTTCTTTTTTTTTTTTTTGGTAGTATACAAACCTGTTTGTTTATGATAGACTTAATTAGTCCAAAGTTGTTTTTAGAAGATACCAGGTAGAGTGTAATGTCTTTCCATCTTCAAAAGACTTTGTCATGGACTGAGTAGGTAGATGAAAAGTAATTTATTGTGAATAGCATGTATTTCTAAAGAGCTTCAGAGTGCCTTGTAGAATTCCCCCCCCCCCATTTGATGAGGCTTACAATCTGGGGGTAAATAGATAAGGACTGTCTTTTTGTATGGAAGCTGAGACTGTAACTTGTCTCAGATTATAAAATCTATTTGGGAAGAACAAACCAGGTCACCAGATCTGGGCAAAGTGTTTGTTCAGATATTTGTAACAAACCATTTGGTTTGTTAGTGCTTTGTGCTATTTTCCCAAAAGAAATATTCTTCCTTCAAGACAACTTTGTGGTATTTGAGAAAGTAATAGAATTTTAGATGTTCAAAACTGGCATTATATTGTAGAAATTAAAATTGGCTTGGACTTGGAACATTCTGCCATGTAACTCAGCGGTGAGAGTTACCACATTGGCTGGGCACTCTTCTTTTCATACTGTCACTGAATGGAAAGTATTTATGGATTTTTCTGTATTTAATGTTGTGTCTTACCAGGTTGGATTATTATTGTTTCCCTACCTTCTCCTATGTTGTCTTAGTAAGATACATAAAATATATCCATCTTGTGTGTATATATAACAGTAGGTCAAGTTTAGGATATTAATGTCTGTAAATAAGGAATGACTGTTAGTATTTCCAATAGAATTGTTTATTCTTGCCAGTGTAAACATTGATTTAGTTAAACTGAAGTCTCTGAAGCTTGCTGTGCTTGTCACTTCCCACTAATAATATGCTTGAATAGGTATGTGAATTGCTGATGGTGGTTTCATTTCAGGAGACTTATTTCAGTCTATATTTCATGAGAATGATTGTTCCTGGACTATTGTATGGACTGTCTTCAAGCTAGAAAAATGTTCATACTTTATAGGTGATATTGATCTCTAGACATTAATGTACATTTTTATATTTGCTCAAGCTGAGTTTCAGAATTGACCCAAGATAGAGGTAAGGTTACTAATCTTTTAAGGTGAAGAAAAATACCATCTCTTCACTTGTGAACATTTCCCAGAGCCTAGATTTTTATTTTCTCAGACAGTCTTTTTTTGCCTCTGGATCTGATGACAAAGGCTAACATATACTGGTAGGCAGCATGGCTTTTGGCTCTTTTGTGGGCCCTCCTATTTCCTGTTCATCTAAGAAGAGTAACTAGCTGAGCTAACCTTTTTCTTTAGCTATTCTTTCCTGGGAGGTTACCATTTTTGTCTCTAGAGAGCATCAAACAATATAAGTAGTATGCCGTTAGTCTAAGTTCAATAGATTTGGATCTCGACAGCTTCTTTTCATTTGACTCAAATGAGTCTGGCTAGGCTCCTGTAGTCTTAGCCCCTAGGGATTCCATCTCAAAAAATAAGCAGAGATCTATCATTCTATGAAATTTCATTTTAAGAATTGGGTAGTAGGGTTGTTCATTTGTTTTACCTAAAGTCTTATCTTTGTTTTTTGTATTAGCAGTCCATGACTTTACTTCTGTATACAAGGTGTACAGCTTTCCCCATCTTTGAAAACCATTTCCCATATCATATGGGTTCTCATTCTTTTTCACCAAGAAAATGACCTATTTCAGTGGTGGTGAACCTAGGCCGTGTGTATTGCAGCAGGCTGTTTGTATCATTGGAAGCTCTAAAAGATTCACTATCACTGACTTACCTGTTATTAGTCATTAAAAGAATAGGTCCTTCACTGTTCTTGTTTGACAGTATTAGGCATACTTAATTCCTTCAGGCTTTACTCCCCATCTTTGTCTGAGGCACAATGATGAAACCGCATGTGTAACTACTAGTGATACCTCACCATTCTCTAGTTGCAGTTGAGTCAAGATATGAAAGCCATTCTTGTTAAATTACATAATTGCAGAGGCTTGCAAGTATAAAATTTTCCTGAGAAATCAGAAAAACTAAGATGCTGATTAGTACTTAGATGATACAGATGAGAACAAGTTGACAAAGGAACAAATGTTAGCTTCTAAGAACCCAAAGCTTGGTTAGCAGCTAGTTTTAACAAGTTTCTATTGGCTTGTACCACTCCCTATGGTTTAGTGCTGTCCAGTGGTGAGTTACAGCCCTGTACGCCCTTGTTCAGTGCTATGTGAACATGTTGAGCCACTCCCCATGTAAATGAGAATATCAGGGAGTAAGATCCAGCTTGGTAACTTCTTTAATCTTATTTTTATAAAGTACACATTTATTAACTTTAAAGGTTAAAATGACTGATTTTAATTTAGTCAGAAAAGTACTTTTGGGCTTCAGTATCCATAAGATTTCTTATGCCAGGTACTAAGGTGCTAAAATTATTTCATTGTTGATATTGCCCCAGCAGACTTTATAAATGGCACATGTTGCTATACCTGTGTGCATACTTGTAACATTCATACTTCAAACACTGGTCTTTGTCAATTTTTTTTTTCTTTTTGGTCAGCTTACTTTATTTTTGAGCATATTGTCTTGGTATTTAAAACTGTTAAAACTGCTACTTTATCCCCAAATTGAGGACTTAGATAAAAATGACTTTTTTTTTTTTTTTTTTTTTTTTGTCTTTTTGAGACACTGTCTCACTGTGCAGTTCAGGCTGGCCTTGAGCTTACTTTTGTAGCTCAGGCTGGTCTTGAACTCGCACTGATCCTCCTGCCTCAGCCTCCCAAGTGCTGGAATTTTAGGTGTGTACCACCATACCTGGCTGGGTAATAGTTATACTTAAGTGTACTAAATTAAATTTATGCTGGCTAAAGATGTTGATTTTTGAGAATAATTTTCTCAGATTTGTGTTGGCTAATAATAGAAGCTAATAGCTAATCATTTCTTTTTTTATTTTCAAAAACTTGGGATAAATTGATAGTGAAAATTTGAAATAATGGAATCAGACTGTAGAGAAGCAGTTCTTTATTTAAATGCCTAAAATGTTTTCTCAGCAGATAAAACTAAAAAATTGAAACTCGTCAGTTGGAAGATAGAAAAACTGATTTATACTGGTAGATTGTGTAAAATGTAATGTTTAGATTACTGGATTTGTTGGTTTGGCTTGGTGTAGATCCTTGTCATGAAGGTCAAGTCTGTCTTCTGTTGAATAGTATAACTGCTTAGCTACTTTGATTCCTAGTAGAGAATGAGCCAGATCTGAGTTCCACATCATTATTTATTCACTTACTCATTTGAACATTTGTATTTAAACATCTCCCTTACCAGTCCTGGGAGTAAACTATTGAACACCTTTAGAGAAATGTTGTGAAATTGATGTAATTTATATTTATCTCAATCAGCTCCTTTAAGGAAATTGGAGTTCATATCCCCATATATTGGATAACTGACAACATAACCGTTAACAAATAATCTTGTTCCTTAGAAATGAACAGAAAAGGTTTGATGTATCTGTGTCATGCACTTTATTTTTCAGGGGAGTATCATAAATCATCTGTGGCTGTTGACTTAATTCAGTAACCTTACTCTGTAACAGCACTTGAATTTGGTTGCCTTAAACAGCATTGAAGAGAAGGATCTGAAGAGCATACATGGTGTCAGATTCTTGTGAAGGAGCAGTGGTTTTGTAGTCCTCAGAAAGGGAGAAAAGCACTTTGTTGTGGCCTGTGATAAATAATACCCCACATTCCATCAGGATAATTACGTTCAGTGCCCTACCAGTAAGGACAATGCATATTACGATGGTTTTCACAATAGCTCAAGTTGAGAGTAGGTAGATATTCCCATCTCATGATTCCTTAGTGAATTTACTCAGTTCCCTACTACTGCTGGATAAAGGACTTTAATTACTGTTTTTACACAAAGTATGTACATTTTCGATTTATCGATATAGCCTAGACCATTGGTGGCAAACCTATGGCACATATGCTACAGAGGGCTGTTTGAATCATTGAAAGCTCTGCAATGTTTGCCATCCTGGGCCTAGATTTACATAAGTAGAATAAATGTTAATTAGCAACTCACTTTTTTCTCATGATAATTGAAAATGAAGTTAGGCTTAACTGTTACTGAAATCCCAAATTGGCAAAGGCCAATAGATAAGTTATTCCATTTTATAACCAGCTTTTGAACTTAGGTGTTTGGATTAGTGCCTTCCGAGTGTCAGTATTGACTAATAGCTTGTCCCTTTCCTTTTTTTAAAGTACAACATTCTTCGTTTTTAAATTTTGTTATGACGAATGAACATTTAAAAAGAACCTCATATTTACATACATTACATGTAGCTTTTAGGTTCAGGAAACAGCTTGGTTGGTTTTGTTGTAATCTAATGTTATTTATCTTTTATATTCATAATTAAAATGTTAAAGTCACATATTTATATTTTACCATTTTCCCATGTAGGTTTGAAAAGTATGTCTGAGGACACATATAACAACAGTTAATATTTTATGATGGAGAAAAAGCTAATGGTCCATAGAAAGCACAAAATCATCTTCAAGTGTGTGTATCCACACGTAGAAAGCACAAAACTGATAGTATTCTTAGTAACCGACAAGTGCCAGTCATTAACTCCCCAAGTATTTATCTCAGAGTTGTTATAAGGACCACAGTAGTGAACGCTATAGAAAATGGAGCATCTCAGTTACAGGTGTTTCCTAAATGATGAAGGATTCAAGGTAATAATATATTTGTTCTGCTTTGGTGGAGAGAGAATACAAATGTCAAGAACAATGTCATTGTATTTGGGGATCACTAGTAGAGATGGAATATTCAGGCTAATTTCCACAATCTGAAAACAAATAAGGATAGACATTCAGGGGTTTGGTGAAAACTCATAACCTTCTGCTCTTAAGATATAGAGCTAGTAGAGGTTTTTTTTCCCTTTTTAAAATATTACCTTGTGAAAATAATACCTTTCATCAGTGGTACTCTAAAAAACACACAGATGTTCACATTTTCATAGGGTAAATACTGGTTAAATTTTTGTGTAGATTGTGTGGGAGAGGCAAAATTTTTAATTTTCTTCATATGCTTGTTTCATTTTCAAATTTTGGTTTGTTTCATTTTAGCGGACAATTTCTTCTAAGTGTTTTGAGCATTAAATAATCCTGAGACAGAATTGCAAACACGAATCACTTTGCTTTTCACAGTGGCACTAATAGTAAAAGATTCTTTATATGTCCCATTATTCTCAAGACAAGTTGAGAGAAATCTGTGAGTATGCTTTCAAAAAATGAA
Organism: Myocastor coypus; assembly: GCA_004027025.1. Lineage (NCBI taxonomy): Eukaryota > Metazoa > Chordata > Mammalia > Rodentia > Myocastoridae > Myocastor > Myocastor coypus. The sequence continues at coordinate 11,456 of PVJA010015046.1, read as the reverse complement.
AATACATTTCATCCACCCAGCAACCTCCTTATCCTGCCTGTCACTTCATTTATTTCCAAATGGTCCACACTTACCAAGAATGAATAAATAGCTCTATCTTGAATTTTGTCCAGATGTCAAATATAGTTTTTAGGAGAGAAATCACTTCCTTGTTCCTACTCTTCCGTGTTTTGTGTTTATCCTCTTAGGGGTAGGTTTGGCCAAATCCAGTATGTCTAGAATTAAGTTTATTATAGCTTATGTAGGCTAATGTGACATGTTCTAGATGAGGTAACCTGAACATTTTAAGGGAGATTCCTCTTTTCAGCACAAAGCTAGCCAGGTGTTTATCCATATTGTTTTAGAATGTAAAACCTTAGGCCTGAGGGCAGTGCTGAGGAGAGGAATACCAGAAATGGAGGGAACTGGAGAAGTTTGAGGAGCACCCTTGGCTTAGCAGTTTGTGAAAATGCAAAACCATTATAATCTGTTAGTCCTATATACTGTGTATTCTGTACTGTTTAAAATAGCTTATTGAAACAATGAAATACTACTTTTGAAAATTCCTTTGGCAGAAATATCTTGGATTATAATTCCATGGAAAACTGCTTTAATTAGCCTAGGTGAAAAGTAGCCCTAGCAGTGTAAATATGTATAGTTAGAATTTTCTAATTTCACTGTGAGATTTCAGACTTTGAATGGCAGACAGATCAAGTCTTGCTCATGGATTTTTCTGTGGGGTTGTTAAAATGCAAAAGCTTTATTTTTTTTAATGATGACATACTACATTAGTGTCAGATAATGGTATGGAATCTGTAACCTTGCTTTCCCCAGCCATTATTGCTTCAGTTTATAGATTGCCAGCAGAGTTCAGCAGTAGATCAGGGATTTACCACTCATTCTTTGCTTGGATGTCCCATGTTCTGTGTTGGCAATCACAGTATGAACTGTGTTAGGCTTCTCAGTGCTTTTTTTTTTCTTTTTTGATAAGATGGATATCAAAAATAGTTGCTGTGCAAAAGTTAGTAGTCTTCTTCAAGAAGAAAAACAATTCCTTTTCTAATAATATCCTGTGAAATTGCTTCATTCATTCGTTTGTTTTTAAGCCAAATGTCAGCAGAGTACTGCTGCTTTTATCTAGTAATTTTGATATGTAAGTATTCATGCATTTTTAATAATGTCTGCATTGCATAATATTTTTCCCAGTGTTCTGCCTATTATGCTTTCAGATTTTTTTGTAAAAGTCCAGTTAGTACACTGGGAATTGTATTTTGTTCATGTATTATTTTAGTCATTGAGCAGTTGTAGAGCAAATGTGATTATAATGAAGTTGATGAATATTAATTTTGTTAATGAATTTTTTATTGTAAACTGATGAATAATTTACCCTTGTCTACAGCTTTTTGTTTTAAAATTTAACTAATTGGGTCCATTTTACTGTGCAGTGTTTTAGTTTCCAGCAGAAAGTAGAATTTGGTGTAAACCAGGTTATTTCCATACTGAAAAGAAAATAATTAAAATTGTAGATTTAAAATTCTTAGCCATTTACATTAATTCTAACTTTACTGTATACAATCTGATTTTTAAAGTTGTAGAAATGTGTGATCCTTGATTTAATGTATTTTAAAAGTGTTATTGAGATAAATCTAATGAGCTGTCAGTTTTCATTACTGACTGTAAAATACACTGTTCTTTATGTACTGTGTGTTATTTTGCCAGCTGCTGCATTAGCCTTCAGAAGTATTTGGAAATTTAAGATGAACTACGTTTCTTGCAAAGTACATTCCTTTCTGTGGTATTTTGTCTTGTAACTGAAGTATAGTAATTATTTTATGGAAATGTTAGCACTTCTGTACCAACTTTGAATAAAAATGAAAAATTGACATTTTTGTGACTGAATATTTTTTAGCATGAGTATGTCTGTTCCCTGAAATGTATAGTGATTTGTCTCCAAGTTGAAGCGTTTGTACCTCAGTTTCTTGCTCTCTGTTTACTCATTGGATTCAAACTGCAGTTTCAACAAGAACGCATGTTATGGTATGTCCTTAAAAACTTCACATTAGGGGACATGTGATGTGTTGTCCTGTTATTGTTGGCATTTACCTGCTACTTGGTAAAGTAGTATAGGTTTCACCAGTGGGAAGTTATTTTTCCTTTAGTAAGAAGTAACTTGTGAGGTAATATTAGAGGCTTGTAAGCCACCTCTCTTGCATTATACTTGAACTTCATAGCTTTAGTATCCACTGATGATTCTTGCCTAATTATTACTGCGATAGTATGAAATGACCACTAATTTATTTTTGGCTGTCTTGAATTTAATTTTTGGTCTTTTCCTTCCTTGATGATTTTATTGAATGGGTTACAATCCACTATTTATTTTTCTTAAATATTTCCAAATTTTGCTAATGGTGGTGGTGGGAGGCCCCTTTCAGCACTTTTTGTGTTCTGTGATGTTTCTGTTTGGTGTTTTGAGTACTTCTTATTTTCTAGCATAAATTTTCCAGGCTTGTCTTTTCCCTGCCACAGTGGGGTCAGGCATTTAATAGGGAATGGGTATATATGTATTGCCAGAAGTATGTCAAGACTTGGCCTTTGTTATGCAGATACCCATTTACTGACTAATTTGAAACCAGTACCAGTGATTTTACTTAGGCTGCTGTCATTTTTTTTTTTTTTTTCATTTTCTCTTTTCCAGTTATCAGATATCTGATAACAGCCACCCCCTATTCCTGTGACTCCTTAAAATTAAGCAATTAATTCTCTTGACATATCTAAAAATGTTTAGCTGCACACAGAATTACAGGTGAGAAAGCATTTTCAGAATACAAGGACTGGAATTTTGAAAAATAATGAAATTTAGGAAGCAAACCATAAGACCATTTTTTTTTTTTTTTAAAGCTTCCTACTCCTTGTGTTCTCAAATTTTCTAATAATATAGCACATACCTTGCAGATTTTTCTCTTACACTGGCCCTTAGTGGGCTCTTTGAATATGGCACCTCTATTCTGGGATAATGGTTCTAATTTTTGCTTTTTTTTGAAATCTTATTTAGTTCTTGTATCTACTGGATAGCTAGATGTAGTTTCATTGGTCTTTTAATTTTTGTCTTCCCATTTTAGGGGTTTTTCTAAACTTCCAATCTTAATGTTGAAAAGTAATTTTAATGCAATTTCTGTTATGATTTTAAGAGCTCTTCAGTTTATCAGTTCATTCTTCAAGCCTTTTGTTCTCTCATGGTTACTGGATCTTCATATCTTTGAAGAGAAGGTTCTTACCTTCTAGATTATTTACTCCATAAGTTTTTGTTTTTCTCTCCCTTTGGTGTTTCATGTTAACTTTTTCTCAGATGTATGTTGATCATGATGTTTTGCTTATATTTACTATGGTGAACTAAAAATGCTCAGAATGTGTGTGTAGAGCTGGTCAGCTCCATTGTTTGGCATTTCATGATTTGGTTATAGGATAAAGTCCTGTAGCATCTTTAGACTAGGGAAAAGTCACTAAAGCTTGGGATATAAGACCAAATTTTGTCATCAAGGTGCATCATTAGACTTACTGGTGAATTATTTTAAAGAGTGATTAAATATCTTAACAGAAAAAAATCACAATAAAACTAATATTTTTGAGTGTTTATGTAATAAAGCATCAGTATTTTCAACATTGACTGGTTTTTGATGTGCAAAGTCTAAAGAACATCAGAAATAAATTCCTGTATATATCAACTACAATGAAAATAGCAATAGTACTCTACCAAAGAAAACATTTACTTCAATTAGCACACCTGCAGCATGTCAAACACAAGACAACAGTGCATTCCATACATGAGCATCAGTTATATGATAGCATATGTCTTTGGCTTTCCTAGCCTTTTTGTGGGACATAATTGATATATCAGTGGTCTTGTTTTGTCAGGAGGTTCTTATACAGTGTATACTTAAGCAGACCATAAAATACCAATAAAAGTATCAAGTTATTAGCACATTATGTTTTAGGATAGATCTCAAGATTTTCACATTAACTTTATACTTACAGGGAGCTGGCGAGATAGATCCGTGGCACAAGTGCCTGCCTGGCAAATGTAAGGCCGAGAGTTTGAACCCTGATCCCGCAATAACAACAAAAAAAACCCGCTAGAAGTCTGCCCCATGACTGCATGAGGCTTTGGGGGGACACCTAGAGACAAACCATAACTGTGCAATTACACCAAATCCAAAAGATAGCATCAGAAATAAATTTTTTTGTGAACTATGATATAAATGTAAGTGAGTCTACCACAGAAATAAGTTTTGTCTCCACTGTCACGTCCGAGGTAGTCTTCACATGTGACAGGTGCATGTTCAGTGCACACATTTCACAGTCATACATATTTTCGTTCTTTTTATACTTTGTTGTATAGCACAGTTGACATCTTTTTTTTTTTTTTTTCCTTGTTAGGGTAGGTCTTTGTAATTCTGTGCCTGGCTGTTCACTTTTTAGTGCACAAGTGTGTTGTACAATTTTTTTCATAGTTCCTTGGGCAGAAACATTTTGTTTTTCCTCTGCTATCAATGATCTCATATGAGCTCGAATTCCAGTCTCTGAAGAGAATTTCTGCTTGATATTTTGTACTTAATATTTTCATTGTAAACTATCAAACTGTGCCACACATGTTTAGGAGTGAATAAAACACCACCATAGGCCAATGCTTTGGTGTTTCAAATAACACAGTTGCTGCATAGCTCATGAACATCTATCTACTCAGTGTTTGGCTTTATTGTTGAAAGTTTGTATTTCACTCTTTGTTTTGTTGAGGTTTGCCTATTAATATTTCCATTATGGTGCAATGTTGACCTCAGCAGCAAAAGTTTGGTTTTCTTTGCCATATACTAACCCAGTGGTATCTTTCTGAAATCCAAAGATTATACTATATTATACAGTTCTCTGTTTTGAAGCTGCAGCATTTCATTTGAAATTTCTGCTTTGCTCCTGTATACAGTTCCTGTTCTGGTCAACTTGTGCTCTGTTAGCAAGTGTAAATGGAAACCGGTAAACCAATTGTGGAATATCACATTCTGATTAGTTTGGGAGGTGGAGGAATGTCTGTTCATTACATTATTGGTTTGTTACTATCCAAATAATAAACAGGACCTGATGTCTCTGTTCCAGGATAGATGTCTAAATTAAGAGAATGATAAGGCCTTGCATCTACAGGGACATTTTTATGCCATGTTTTGAGCCATTGCTTTTCCTAAGTCTTTTACATTCCTGTGATCGCCTTGAAAATCTATGTTAAGTACAACAGGCCTATGAATGCTTTCCTATCAGCTACTAAGGTATCAATGAATATGGCTGTTGATGCACACTGAATACTTGCATTTGATCCTTTGTGTATTTCACAGTGTTGTGTGGCATTTCATTTGTTAAAAATTTCAACACAATGGCAGTGCTAGCGTTCTGTCTAGGATCTGTATTTTTGACCAAGTTTTCACATTGGGTCAATCCATTTGATTGCATGGCCATTTTGCAACATTTTGACTAGTTAAATATGTACTCATATTGCTGCTTTCTTTGTCATATATATCAAGGAAGTCTGCACACCCTGTATCTCTATCAGTGGAATCTTGCTCCATTTTACTCTCATAGGAACTTTGGCTCATATGGCCAACATCAAAATCATCATTATCCTCATTATCCACCCGTACTGCTCTTCTGTTATGAAAACATTATTTTACCATCATGGATCAGTGTCCTCATCCATGCATGAGTAATCTGATAGCTCACTTTTGACCTCCAAACCTTACAAATGTCATTTCTCAAGTGCAAAATAAAAAGCAAAGTGTTCCCCCCCCCAAAAAAAAACTGGTGTGGCGTGAGTCTACTGTACCCTCTTTGATGTCCGGGTAAATATACACAAAACCAGTTATATGGAGCATGAAGGTGAGTCTTAAATTCTGTTTTGACATTTGCACACATGTGTACTCCATGCCATTCATCATACCAAGCAGGTAAATATAGATTGCTTCCTCTATCAGATGTGTAGCTGGTACTCTAATGCTACAGTAAAAATTTGTAGCATGAAAGTAAGAGATCTACTGGACATCAGACTTTAGGGAAATGTAAAACTTCTCATGATATTTTGAGAGGCAAGTAGGGAAAGAGTTTAGAGGTCTTGGCATTCACTGTGCTTTTTTTTCTTAGTGCCTTTTTAGTGTAAAATCCCCACCTGGTGTTGTGCCTATGGTCTACAGGTCAGAGACATTAATCTTGTAGTATCCACTTGAGGGAAAAAACTTCCAAGTGTGCATCTGGAACCCAGATGACCCTTGAATTTTCCACCAACTCTTATTTTATTTTTTATTTTTATTTTTTTTTTTTTTTGAGACAGGGTCTCGCTATGCAGTTGAGGCTGGTCCTGAGCTCACTTTTGTAGCCCAGGCTGGTCTTGAACTCGCACCAATCCTCCTGCCTCAGCCTCCCGAGTGCTGGGATTACAGGCGTGAGCCACCACGCCCGGCAACCAACTCTTATTTTATTAGTCTCTCACTTTTAGATGTGCCCAGAGTTGTCAGTCCCAGATACTCACAGAACTGTGCTGTGTGTGTGGTGTATGTATGTATGTATGTATGTATGTATGTATGTACATTTAATTCTTGGCCTTTTCTTGCATGTTGTTTTTCCACTTACTTTGTTTATTATAGAATTTAATTGCTGTTGTCCCTTCCTCGTCCTACTGTTACAATTCTGTATCTTAAAAAAAATCTTCACAATCTCTAGATCAGAATACCATATTATCCACTGAATATATACAGGTTTTGTCTGTAAAGCTGAAAAGCATCTCTTAACAGTAGTTCCAGTAGGTTTTCTGACATACTTAGTAGAATATAGTCTTCCAACTTGCCTGAAGTCTTGGTATCCATTCTTTAATTAGTCTTTGAGGTTGAAATTTCAGAGCCACCTCTTGCCCTCTTTTGCAGGCATATATTAACTGTTGAAAGCAAAGTTAGTTTTAAAAATTCTGCTTCTGTCTATGTGCAGAACTATGTAGATTATCCACATTTCTGAGGGTTCTTAGAAGCTCTATATGTCATTGTAATATACAATGAATGAATCTCATTCCTCCTGGCTACTGAGTTTGAATATAAGATACTCTACCATTGAGCTACATTTCCAAGCCCTTTTAATTTCCAGAAATGGTCTTACAATATCTGCTAACCTTGAACTTGGATCTCCCTGTTTTTGTCTCCCAAATAGCTGTGATTTCAGACATGTATTATGGTTGGTATATTTATGGATTTTTATTGTGGGAAATTTTAACATAATTCATTAAAACAGATAATAGTGTAATAGTTATACAGGTAGTAGCTGGGATCTATAAATTTACCTTGAATATTGAGTTAGCAAATTACCGAATCATTTCTTTTACGAATACAGGGTCAGGTTCCTATGAGCTCATTTTTGTCATCTGATTAGTAATCCATAACCTTGTTTTATGTATATTTATGTTTAAAGATACCATGTTTAATACAGTTTGTAGATTCGTTAACATTGAGCTGAAGGTCACAGCACTACAACTCATGCCTGAATGAAGCTTATCGAATACATTTGTACCCTAAGGCACATCACATCCTGTGTTCAGGATCACTAGGTGGCAGTTGTAACACAACAACTACAGACCACTTCCCTTAGCAAGTTCATACATATACACACAAATGCAAAGATCATAGAGCTAAATAGGTCATACTCAGTTCTTGTTTATGTTATGGCTCTTGTTTCTCTTGGGTATTTAGAGAGCCAATACAAAATTTATTAAATGGATAACCAGTCAATACAGATTTCCCAAATAATAATGATTAACTGCATTTATGACTTAACCACTGTCCATAGGAAAAAAAAAGATGTTAGCAATACCCATAGACCCAGCTATACTCATTTTGCTCTATTTTTTTTTTTTTTTCTTTTTTTTTAATTGTCGGACCGGGGTTCAAACTCACGACCTTGCACTTGCCCAGCAGGCACTTGTGCCTCGGAGCTATCTCCCCAGCCCCTCATTTTGCTCTAAAAAGTTGGTAGTATAGGAGATTTCTTTGGTGACCCCATATCTTTCATTCCCAAGTTCTGCCTCTGAACTATTATTATCTTTTCCTGACTTTGTTTGAAATGAAGTTACTCATACTGAGGTTTAATGTTCTCTTCTGTAAAATATTGTCTTAGATTGTTTTCTGTTATAACAAAATAACTGAAGTGGCAATATTTTTTTTAAAGAGTAGAGGTTTGTTTGATTCCAGAGGTAGGAAAGTTCAAGAGTATTACAGTAGCGTGTGTCTCCCATCTGAGGAGGGCCTTGTTGATGCATCATAACATGATGGGAGATAGCATATGCCAAGACAGAGTAAGAAAGACAACTTAGAACAAAACCACTGCCTGCAATGGTGATCTTTTCATTCATTCATGCCCTCATGACTCATCTACTTCCCAGAGGTCCCAATCCAAACACCATTGACATGAGCTTGAGGATTAAATTTCCAACACATTGGGTGATACATTCAGACCATAGTAGGTATGTAGCATAGCACATGAAATTTCAGACCACATTGTTCTTTTGGCTTTTTTGTAAACAACTTTAAGGGTAGTTGAGGTCTCCTTTCACATGCAGTCTCCAAGTTGGTTTCCATGCTGCAGGATGATGTTAATCTGTAGTAAGAGGAACTTGAGCAACAAAATGAGAACTGCATTTCCTTGAGTTTGCTCTCTTTCCAGGTTTGATTTGAAATCTCATTTTAACAGCCAACAGTAGACTCCTTATAGAATACTGTTGTTCCCACTAGGGTTTGCTGCTTCTGTTTCCAAAAGTTTAATTTGGATTTTGTTACTATGACATTCCCTATATACTCTGGGAGTTGAATTAGCATCTGCTGAGTTGTTTTTTTTTTTTTTTTTTTCTATCAGAAGAAATTTTAGATGTGTGCAGGCACATTATGTACCTTTATTTCTATTTGCTTTTCATCATATTTCTAGTTCCTTTACAATGCATCTATTTTTGACTAATAGTCTGTATCTTGGCATTATGCACTTGTCTTTTTTTTTTTTTTTTTAAGTGGTGCTATTTCCTCTTTACAATAAAAATCTTACACTTCGTGATTGCACTTATTCTCTCTTGCTTACTATTTGAATTAAGCACAGGTAGGTCCTTTCATTTCCCAGTGCTTTGATTTATATTCATTAAATGTTTATGAACACATATTGTGTGTCAGGTTCTTTGCATCTCCATTGTCTTGTACAGATGACTAAGATGAAAGAACAGACTCTTAAATAATTATACTTGCAAGATATGTCTGGAATGATAATGGTACCCATGGGGTTATAGAGGAAAGACACTCTTCTAGAATGTGGCTGGATATTGCTGGATGTAGATAAAGGGATTTATTCCTGTAATTCCTTTCTTTGTACTTCTATGTCCATTTTTTCTTTTCAGAGTACAATGGTCTGTTACGTGCTTTACTCGCACAACTTGAATGTAAGCACTGTTGCAGTGGCTTGGTTGGTGGATGGTTTTTTGTTTTTTTTTTTTTTTTTTTTTCCCCAGCAAGGTATACAAATCTGACTCTTGCCAAAGCCTGTGTTTCTTTCTTTTCTTTTTTCCTTTTTTGTCTTTTTGAGACAGGGTGTTGCATGCAGTTCAGACTGGTCTTAAGCTCACTTTTGTAGCCCAGGCTGGTCTTGAACTCACATTGATCCTCCTACTTCAGCCTCCCAAGTGCTGGGATTATAGGCATGCACGACCACGCCCAGCCACAGCACATGTTTCTAATTCTATCAGTATATTTATATACTTTGGAAATCTCAAAGTAGTCATCTGGGATTTTGCTAAACTTTGGACAGGTGTTTAGAAGATGCACAGGACCAAAATAGAATTTCCTTATAAAGTTTTCTTTTTCTTTCTTTCTTTTTTTTTTTTTTTTCTACTGTCAGAATCTGTGGTCAAATCTACCTCCTCTTGACACTTTTATTATTCTAGTGCTATCTCCTACTTTTTTTCTTTCTTTCTTTCTTTCTTTTTTTTTTTGGCAGAACCAAGAATTGAACTCAGGCCTTTGCCCTTGCCAGGCAAGTGCTTATTCTTTTGAGCTGTCTCTCAATGACACTTGAGTAATACTCTTTAACTTGAGGGTCCCAGAAACAAGATGCTTGTGGAGTAAAACTATTACTGTTGAACCACATGGATTTAATGTTAATCTTGCATCATAAGTACCTGGCAACCAGTAAAGGTTGGATCTCATGTAATACAACTGATAAGAGTCTCATTGCTTGTAGGTTTTGATGCCAACTCTAGTACTGATGGCTCCGTGTGGGCTATTCACTAGGATAACTTATATGAGTAAATCTAGTGTATAATTGAAGGATCTTCATCTCTCTCTCTCTCTCTCTCTCTCTCTCTCTCTCTCTCTCTCTCTTTCTCTTTCTCTCTCTTTCGCTTTCTTTTTGTGGGACCGGGGTTCAAACTCATGACCTTGAACTTGCCAGGCAGGCACTCTTGCCACAGAGCCATTCCCCAGCTCCTTCATCTCATTTTTAGCAGAAGTTACTTTACTGGTTCTTCTACTGCCTTTTACATTGGTAAATTCTTTGAATTGTTACCTCACTGAGAAGAAAAACCATGACTTTATTTTCCCTCCATTCAATTCTTCTGCGTTCTTTTTATTTTAATCATATGCTCCACGGAAAGCTTTCCTGTGGGATTTTGTAAGTCTCCAGGATCTTCCTGTCAGTTTCATGGCTGTAGTAGTAGGGTCAGGTTCTTCCTACTTACTTCGTCACCTTGGCTTTATTGACCACTGTGGTGTCAACCTCTGACTTAGCACATATCTCTTTGGTATGCTTTGAGTATAGAGCCAGTGAGTTTTGAAGTTTTGACTTTCAGTCTTCCTAATTCCCAAAAAGTCCATTGGTACTAGGGATTGAACTCAGGGGTGCTCTGCCATTGAATTACATCCCAAATCCCTCTTCATGTTAAGTTTTGAGACTGTCTATTGCTGAGTTCCTTAGGAAAGCATTCATCTGTACAACTCTACAGATGTATTGTAAGTTTGTGCACAATCTGAGCAGCCTTCAATTTAGCAAGACCCTATCTCACGAATTTAAAAAAGGGCTGGGGGTGCAACTTCAGTACCACTGAAAAATGAAAACAAACAAATCCAATGTGGGTATGAACTTAGTGAGCTCTGAGTATTGAAGTGTAAATCTAGGACTTTTGCACAGAATTTATAAATTATTGCACATCTTAAAAAAAAAAAAAAGGCCGGGCGTGGTGGCGCACGCCTGTAATCCCAGCACTCGGGAGGCTGAGGCAGGAGGATCCGTGCGAGTTTGAGACCAGCCCGGGCTACAAAAGTGAGCTCAAGGCCAGCCTGAGCTGCATAGTGAGACCCTGTCTCAAAAAGACAAAAAAAAAAAAAAAAAAAAAAAAAAAAAAAAAAAAAAAAAAAAAAAAAAAAAAAAAA